>AYEL01088310.1:0-29059 GCA_000484575.1 Olivierus martensii
AGTATTTATTTTTGAATATTGTAAGGAAAAATATTAGTTCCCATCTTGCCCCACCCCATGGGGCAAAACGGGGCAATTCACACTTTCAATAAATCCTTAAATTTCTCGTGTGTTACATTGTTTATATTTCATAAAACTGATTCATTTTATACATTATACACAAATGGACCTAAAAGTAAACTTTCATGTTTTTATCTCTAAAAGTTAATTCTCTGTGCTTCTTTAAACCTTAACGTTCCCATTATGCCCCACCTTCCCCTATATGGATTTCCTAAATTCTTCAGAAGAAATCTGGTTTTGTTTTCACTTAATTAGTTTTATAATAGTTTATAAATACGTTAAGTGATATTGCCATTATCGTCAGTTACTAATGACACCTTAGATATTTTTAAAGGTTATAATATAACAACACTTTATTGTTTAGGACAGAGAAAGATTCATTAAATGCTAACAGTGATATCATACATTTTTATGTTATTTTCTATAATAAGACAATTCCACTATGTGAAGTATAAATTATTACTTACTTTAATAGCTCAATTCGCTATATATAAACCAAAAAAATCTCACACCTAGTAAAATTCTCCTTCAGCCATCAATTAACATTATAATGCCTCATCAATAGAATAATAATATTGATAAAGTTATTCTAAAAATTAAAATTTTTTTTTCTAAATTTAATGAAGTAAAATTGTGTTGATCTGCTTCATAGGTTTCATTCCATAAAATATGTCGGTAATAAAAAATATTTTCACATAAAATATTCATTTCAGTCGAAATTTAAATGATGGTAAACTAGTAAATGAATCTTCGAATTTTTCATTTGAATAGAATGACACTCGAATTTATGAGGGCGGATACATGCAAACATATTCTTGTTTAGTATTTATGAGGGAGGATACATGCAAACATATTCTGGTTTAGTATAGTATATTCATGTCGGTAATAAAAAATATTTTCACATAAAATATTCATTTCAGTCGAAATTTAAATGATGGTAAACTAGTAAATGAATCTTCGAATTTTTCATTTGAATAGAATGACACTCGAATTTATGAGGGCGGATACATGCAAACATATTCTGGTTTAGTATTTATGAGGGAGGATACATGCAAACATATTCTGGTTTAGTATAGTATATTCTCGTTTTATTGATTAAGTGTGCCTTACACGCAAATTATTAAATATAATTCTTAATAAAAATGCAAATTAAAAATTATTAGTTTAAATTTAGAAGAAAAAGTGGAATTATTTTTGAATTTCAAATAATTTCCTATAGTATCAGAATGATTTATTAGTGTTTGTTAATAAAATATGCAACAATAGAATTTTTCTTGAGTACATGCTATGCATCCAAGCAAGCGATATAATCGCTTCATGCTTATATTGCCTGTGGAAGTGATGTTGTCTTGTATTTTAAGTTTGTAATAGAAAAATCAACTGTGATATTCTTTTTATTGTGAAAATGCCTTTTCTGCAATATCTTCAATTGAAATTCGGAATTTATTTGCCTTTCATGGCAAAGAATGTTGCAAGAATCTAAATAATGCATGATTCTAAGGTCGAAGATTTGTACAGCTAAATTCAAATGAATGCGTGAAGGAAAGAAAAACATCTACACCTAAAATTTTCATAAAATACACGCATGTACTTGAAATAATTCTATGGATGACGCCTGTTTTTCTGATTTCAATAGCGTTTGGTAAAAATGTCCCGTGTGTAAAAGCGATTTCCATATTTGGCAATTATACAATCCATGCTAATTTTACTCTGCTCTTTCTTTCATTATACATAGCATTACAGTACAGCATCATAAAGAGAAGGAAGATATCTTTCCACTATAAAATGAATATATATAATGATGAACACAAATTCATTGAAAAAACAGAAATATACTTGCTTGGATTTCTTATCCTGTTAGTCTTTCTTTTGATCTTGATATCGATTATAATGTCTTTGATCATCTATTCTCAACTGAAGGTTGAAAGAGTCAGTGATGCTGAAGCTTTATGTTGTTCCATCTTCTATCATGTATACTTTACGTATGTAATAAGTCATATAATGTCGATGTTTACATCTTCTATCATAGTTCTCTTAATTATGGGTAAGAGACTTGTAGAATTAGCTAAGCAACTGGAAATTCAAAGATTTGCTAATGTAGCATTTCTGCAAGATGTAATGGAAAAACATTTAGAAATATGGGAATTTTTTCAACATCTGAACGAACAATGGGAACTACTTATACCCCTTATCTATATTCAATCCGTCTATCTTTCATGCTTTTTATTATATGGGGCTATATTTCTGGATAGGAATTCAATTTTACATCACCTCATTGCCATTATTGCATTATTATTATTTTCTGGAAGTTTGATATCTGCTAGAGCATTGTCCGTATTATCTTCAGTGGTATGTATTTTTAAGTATAAAGATTATCGTTACAAAGATATATGAGTAATAAATTTTGTATCGCTTTCAGATTTATGATAATTTCATCTCAATGGGAAAATTTTCTTCAGTGCCTCTTACAGTTAAATATAAATTTAAAGTAGGTAATCAGTTTTATTTATTTATTTTGTCATTATCTATATGATTAAACGCATCTATGACAGATGATTGGATTCATGAAGAGATTCGGAGGAAGACCTATGGGAATCTCAGTAGCCGGATTTTTCTTTATCAAAAGGCAGTTTTTCATACGAGTGAGAGTTATATAAATTTATTTTTAATAATTTATTTACTTATCTGATAGCATAAAACTGTTAACAATTAATAATTAATTGGTTTAATTATCTAGTATTATAGAATTATAAAAAAGGATTTTAATATACAATTCAGTAGTGCCTTATTTATCGCTTGCAGATGGTGAGTGGAATGTATTCTGTTTTCTCGACTCTACTTCAGTTAACAGGAGTAACTGGTCAAAAGAAATGTCAACTTAGAATTTCTACAAATGTTTCAACAAGGAACGAAACTCTGTCTTAAATTTCAGAAGACACTTTAAATTTTGTTACATTTCCGAAGAAAGAGTATAAATGATAATTATATAATGGAATGAAGATAAAATGTGAATGATGTCATTAACTATTTTTCCCTAACAGACTTATATTATCATGCTTAAATATCTGAGATTTGAAACCAGTTTCTGTAACTGCAGTTCTGAAAATTAGATGCATTAAGTGCATATTGCATTTAACTGAACTATTAGAAATATCAAGTCATCTCAAAAGTATTTTCTCTCTGACTTTTTTTATACTGTTTTTGTTCAAGCACATCTGCAGCTTGTCTGTGCACGAATTTTTAAAGTTTTTATATACTTGGAAATGTTACTGATTCAAATAGAGAATATAGTCTGTATTAAATTAGCAGGTGAATTATCGTTTATATCCTTTCAAAACTTAACGCTAAAAATAATTCACTTTTGGGATAGCCTGGTATTTATTCGAATTAAGTTAATTTGATATTTTCGACATCTCTTTAACTGAAAGAATTATATATATAAAGTTTGAAAGCTAGTCAGGCTGCACGGAATTTTACAAGAATTTCTGGTACATATTACAATTTAAGTTGTTTCAATGTTTATTTAATATTAGCTGTTATATCATTAGCATAATGGCTCAGCGAGAAATTTAGCAAGGGGGGCAACAAAAAAAGTTAAGTTAAATATCGAATGTCGTTTGAAGAAATTTGAACGTAAAAATCTGAAAAATTATATGTTATACACTAAAATGATTATGATTGGTTTATATCAAATAAATCTACTTTATAAATAATAATCGAGGAACAGATCATTAAAGGCGCTCCTGTAGTTTCGAACATCTCTATTTTATAATGTAAAATTACAAAGATAATTAACATATTAGGGAAGTATTTTAAGATGGCGGCAGTTACACCAAAAATTTCTCGCTTTATATTTGGAACTTTTCGTTAAAATCTGTGAAATAAGAAACTTTTAAATGGTTTATTTATAAAGAATATTATAACGAACAGTATATAAAGTTATTTCAGTAAATTTGGAGCCAAAATAATAGCAGTATCTCTGTTACGAACAGAACGTATGTAATAATTATTGTCGTAATTAAAGGAGCGCTTGTATAAATATTTGTAGCAGAGGTGCAATTGCTCCCTTGCTCTCTCCCTGACTGCGGCATTGCATTGGTATAACTGAGGCACACTAGCTAGTTTCTTTTGAATTTGTTATTAGAAAATGGAATATATATTATGTCAATGATTTAACTATATGTAAACAATAATATAATCGAAGAGTTTGGAAATAAACGCTTTCTAAATAAATAAATAAATAAACTTTAGAATTGCTATTTTCATTAGTAAAAATGATTAAATGGAAAGATGATGATTCCATCTATACCAAAGAAAATAAATATTTTAATGAAAATTATCAAATTCACAAAAATATGAATTTGATAAATTTCATTCAATAAATGTTCAATAATTTTCAAGGAATTTATTATTGAATATTTGACAATTTTTTCTGTACGATTATCAAAAATTCTCTATTTTGATAATAAATGAGTTACAGTATAAAATTATTGGCATTCGAAAAACAACACACCCGATCTTTTAATCCAGAATGTCTTTGATAACTTCAAATTATTTGAATAAATTGTCTATTGTGAAGAATAAAATAAAGCTATTAAGATTATATATAATAAATAAACAAGAATAATGAACTAATAAGTAAAACAAATACTGTTTAATGATTCATAAAATGCAAAAATGAAATTTATTATATTATATACATAATAATGTTAGAAGAGATTCTCTTTTGATATTTTGTTCTTGTTATCTTCTTGATTGTGACAATTTTAATGAAAATTGTGTATATTTAATTCTTGAGTGACTCACTATCTTTGAATTAAGGATGAATTGCAGCTTTTAACTTTTAATTAAGCAAGTATTCAATATGAAAATATTAAATTGCAAAATTTTTCATCATGAGAAATGTTAATTATAATGAAATAGATTTAATTTTTTATAAAAATGTAAAAGTAACACCTGTGTAATGCATTATAAGAAATAAGCTTCACTGAATAATAACTGCGTTATGCAGTGAAGCACTTGGTATAGTTTTTGTCTTGTAATATTCAAATGCTTAATGAAATAATTTCCCCTTCGTTTGTTGCAAACTCTTATAAATAATATTAGAAAAATTTTAATCGGTTAGTTAAGATGAAGCTAACTTTTCCATCACTCCATTTTATATCTTCAAAAATTCAAATGAACATTTCTGAAAAATGAAGATACTGTACCTTCGAGATAGTGTCGCAACGACATTATTGAGAATCATGGTTATTCCAGTTTGTAAAGTAATCATAATTTTCAAAATATTTCATTATATGTTAGTGAAATATTGTAAATATGAAATAAAAACCAAATTTAAAATTTAAGCAACACAGTAACTTTATTATCAATATTAGAAAAACAAAATATATTCATCACAGTATATTATTGGTAAAAATGTATTACACAGATATTAATTAATAAAAAACAGAATATCACTGATGGACTAATTAATAAAAAATACATCACAAATTGATTTACAGTAAAAAAAAAAAATCATTACAGAATGAGTGAATAATGAAAGGGAGATAGCACAGGTTGAATGAATAGCTTCTAAAAAATATTACAGATTAGAAAATTAATTTAAAAATCTCACAATTTGATATGTTTATTAAAATTACCATAGAATGATTAGTTATTCAAAATATATTACAAATGACTAAATAATAAAAATAAATGCTGATCATCATCATGAGATGAGTGTAAAGAGCATTTCTTTAGTCTAACTCTTTTTAGCACTCAAGTAATATGTCATTTTAGCAGAATACTGATGGAAGTGAGGAAGCGGTAGTAACGTTACAGTAGTTAACAGGAAAGTGGATACCGCAGGGGTTATGACATGACACATGGATAACAGCGGAAATGAAAATATATCGCTAATAGAGGTGCTGCCGGTTGGGTTATGACGTATCGGAATTGTAAAAATTTTTAAACCTCTCTATATACAAGTAATAATATGTTTTTTATCCAATACTGTTTTATTTAAATTTTTTTTATATTAAATTTTAATATCGTAAATAATTGTTTTTAAAGAATTATATATATAAAGTTTGAAAGCTAGTCAGGCTGCACGGAATTTTACAAGAATTTCTGGTACATATTACAATTTAAGTTGTTTCAATGTTTATTTAATATTAGCTGTTATATCATTAGCATAATGGCTCAGCGAGAAATTTAGCAAGGGGGGCAACAAAAAAAGTTAAGTTAAATATCGAATGTCGTATAGGCGCAGCGAGAAATTTAGCAAGGGGGGCAACTAAAAAAAGTTAAGTTAAATATCGAATGTCGTTTGAAGAAATTTGAACGCAAAAATCTGAAAAATTATGTTATATACTAAAATGATTATGATTGGTTTATATCAAATAAATCTACTTTATAAATAATAATCGAGGAACAGATCATTAAAGGCGCTCCTGTAGTTTCGAACATCTCTATTTTATAATGTAAAATTACAAAGATAATTAACATATTAGGGAAGTATTTTAAGATGGCGGCAGTTACACCAAAAATTTCTCGCTTTATATTTGGAACTTTTCGTTAAAATCTGTGAAATAAGAAACTTTTAAATGGTTTATTTATAAAGAATATTATAACGAACAGTATATAAAGTTATTTCAGTAAATTTGGAGCCAAAATAACAGCAGTATCTCTGTTACGAACAGAACGTATGTAATAATTATTGTCTTAATTAAAGGAGCGCATGTATAAATATTTGTATTAGAGGTGCAATTGCTCCCTTGCTCTCTCCCTGACTGCGGCATTGCATTGGTATAACTGAGGGTAATTAAAGGAGCGCTTGTATAAATATTTGTAGCAGAGGTGCAATTGCTCCCTTGCTCTCTCCCTGACTGCGGCATTGCATTGGTATAACTGAGGCACACTAGCTAGTTTCTTTTGAATTTGTTATTAGAAAATGGAATATATATTATGTCAATGATTTAACTATATGTAAACAATAATATAATCGAAGAGTTTGGAAATAAACGCTTTCTAAATAAATAAATAAATAAACTTTAGAATTGCTATTTTCATTAGTAAAGATGATTAAATGGAAAGAAGATGATTCCATCTATTCCAAATAAAACAAATATTTTCTTTGGAATAGATTCACAAAAATATCAAATTATCAAATTCACAAAAATATGAATTTGATAAATTTCATTCAATAAATGTTCAATAAATGATGATTCCATCTATACAAAAGAAAATAAATATTTTAATGAAAATTATCAAATTCACAAAAATATGAATTTGATAAATTTCATTCAATAAATGTTCAATAATTTTCAAGGAATTTATTTTTGAACATTTGACAGTTTTTTCTACACGATTATCAAAAATTCTCTATTTTGATAATAAATGAGTTACAGTATAAAATTATTGGCAATTGAACATTTGACAATTTTTTCTGTACGATTATCAAAAATTCTCTATTTTGATAATAAATGAGTTACAGTATAAAATTATTGACATTCGAAAAACAACACACCCGATCTTTTAATCCAGAATGTCTTTGATAACTTCAAATTATTTGAATAAATTGTCTATTGTGAAGAATAAAAAAAGCTATTAAGATTATATATAATAAATAAACAAGAATAATGAACTAATAAGTAAAACAAATACTGTTTAATGATTCATAAAATGCAAAAATGAAATTTATTATATTATATACATAATAATGTTAGAAGAGATTCTCTTTTGATATTTTGTTCTTGTTATCTTCTTGATTGTGACAATTTTAATGAAAATTGTGTATATTTAATTCTTGAGTGACTCACTATCTTTGAATTAAGGATGAATTGCAGCTTTTAACTTTTAATTAAGCAAGTATTCAATATGAAAATATTAAACTGCAAAATTTTTCATCATGAGAAATGTTAATTATAATGAAATAGATTTAATTTTTATAAAAATGTAAAAGTAACACCTGTGTAATGCATTATAAGAAATAAGCTTCACTGAATAATAACTGCGTTATGCAGTGAAGCACTTGGTATAGTTTTTGTCTTGTAATATTCAAATGCTTAATAAAATAATTTCCCCTTCGTTTGTTGCAAACTGTTATAAATAATATTAGAAAAATTTTAATCGGTTAGTTAAGATGAAGCCAACTTTTCCATCACTCCATTTTATATCTTCAAAAATTCAAATGAACATTTCTGAAAAATGAAGATACTGTACCTTCGAGATAGTGTCGCAACGACATTATTGAGAATCATGGTTATTCTAGTTTGTAAAGTAATCTGAAATAATTTCCCCTTCGTTTGTTGCAAACTCTTATAAATAATATTAGAAAAATTTTAATCGGTTAGTTAAGATGAAGCTAACTTTTCCATCACTCCATTTTATATCTTCAAAAATTCAAATGAACATTTCTGAAAAATGAAGATACTGTACCTTCGAGATAGTGTCGCAACGACATTATTGAGAATCATGGTTATTCCAGTTTGTAAAGTAATCATAATTTTCAAAATATTTCATTATATGTTAGTGAAATATTGTAAATATGAAATAAAAACCAAATTTAAAATTTAAGCAACACAGTAACTTTATTATCAATATTAGAAAAACAAAATATATTCATCACAGTATATTATTGGTAAAAATGTATTACACAGATATTAATTAATAAAAAACAGAATATCACTGATGGACTAATTAATAAAAAATACATCACAAATTGATTTACAGAATAAAAAAAAAATCATTACAGAAAAATATTGTAAATATGAAATAAAAACCAAATTTAAAATTTAAGCAACACAGTAACTTTATTATCAATATTAGAAAAACAAAATATATTCATCACAGTAGATTATTGGTAAAAATGTATTACACAGATATTAATTAATAAAAACCAGAATATCACAGATGGACTAATTAATAAAAATACATCACAAATTGATTTACAGATTAAAAAAAATTCATTACAGAATGAATGAATAATGAAAGGGAAATAGCACAGGTTGAATAGTTTCTAAAAAATATTACAGATTAGAAAATTAATTTAAAAATCTCACAGTTTGATATGTTAATTAAAATATCCATAGAATGATTAGTTAATGACTAAATAATAAAAATAAATACTGATCATCATCATGAGATGAGTGTAAAGAGCATTTCTTTAGACTAACTCTTTTTAGCACTCAAGTAATATGTCATTTTAGCAGATGGAGAATACTGATGGAAGTGAGGAAGCGGTAGTAACGTTACAGTAGTTAACAGGAAAGTGGGTACCGCAGGGGTTATGACATGACACATGGATAACAGCGGAAATGAAAATATATCGCTAATCAGGTTGAATGAATAGCTTCTAAAAAATATTACAGATTAGAAAATTAATTTAAAAATCTCACAATTTGATATGTTTATTAAAATTACCATAGAATGATTAGTTATTCAAAATATATTACAAATGACTAAATAATAAAAATAAATGCTGATCATCATCATGAGATGAGTGTAAAGAGCATTTCTTTAGTCTAACTCTTTTTAGCACTCAAGTAATATGTCATTTTAGCAGAATACTGATGGAAGTGAGGAAGCGGTAGTAACCTTACAGTAGTTAACAGGAAAGTGGATACCGCAGGGGTTATGACATGACACATGGATAACAGCGGAAATGAAAATATATCGCTAATAGAGGTGCTGCCGGTTGGGTTATGACGTATCGGAATTGTAAAAATTTTTAAACCTCTAAAAAAGAAACTTAAAGGTTTAAATAAAAATAAAATATTTTTTTTTATAATTGTGATTTTAAAAGTTATAATAAAATGTAAAAATTTCTTACCAAAACGATAATTGAAAAATTTATTACCATAAAAAACAAAAATCTTACTTTTCGGTAGTCGATTATAAAATGGATAAATAAGATTAAGATACAGGTAACAAACATCTATAATATGTTTTTATCCAATACTGTTTTATTTAAATTTTTTTATATTACATTTTTAATATAGTAAATAATTGTTTTTGTTTTATATTCAAGTCTTATCTTTCTTAGAATTATTTACTCATTTTGTTTATGAAATGTTTTAATCAAAATCAGCTGTATGTTTAGGTGAATGTATTCAAGTCCTTGTAAATAACTTGTACTTTTTAAAATTTTAAATACATTGATTTGAAGGAAACAAATTTTTTACTGATGTTTGTTACCTGTATCTTAATCTTATTTATCCATTTTATAATCGACTACCGAAAAGTGTAAAATCACTTAATTTTAGACTTTTGTTTTTTATGGTAATAAATATTTCCAATTATCGTTTTGGTAAGAAATTTTTACATTTTATTATAACTTTTAAAATCACAATTATAAAAAATATTTTATTTTTATTTAAACCTTTAAGTTTTTTCCATATTTACTAAATTTATAATTTAACTTTAAAAAGTTTAAATCGATATCTTGTAATAATAATTAATTACTTCGAAAATATTTATTGTTATTAGACACTTTCGAAAATATTTCTTTTTATAATAATTATTAAATACATACGATACTAATATTATTATTTCTGTTTTTTTTATTCTAACATAAAAATATGTTTAAAAAGTAAATGTTATATAAAGAACAATAAGTTTATATTTCATCGTTTGAAAAAATTTTCAAAAGTTAGAGAATATATATAACAAAATACAAAATTGAAACATATTAAAATTATATATTAACCAAGAGAGTTAGAGTTGCTAATTGATTCTAATGAATATAAATTTTTATTGTTAGCTAACTAAGAATATATATTTAATTTCGCTAGTCCTCAAATATTTTCCAAAGTTATTAAATTTTCAGAGATCGGTATAGAGATGACTATCTATACAAGGGGTGGGCAATTATTTTCTGCCGGGGGCCGGATAAACAATCTTCAAGCTGAAGCGGGCCATATGAAAATTGAAAATTACCTAAGGTAGAATTTAACCTTACGGCGCCGTAATTATGTAATTATGTAATGAAGTTACTGATGATAACATTAGCTATTCCATTAACAACTAATAAAACCTATTTTGATATAAAATGACTACTCATGTTCAAGCAAAATTGATTTTTTTCACAAACATATTCCTCTCACCATCACACGGGACAAGAATAATGGTTGCGCCAATTTATCTGCATATGTTCTTGTCAATCTCGCTAACATGTGTAGCCACTTTTGTGATACTTGACTATCGTGTGTAACCACTTTTGTGATACTTGCACAAAGAATATATTTGTGATCAATATTATTCATATGTAGCCACTTTTGTGATACTTACTGTGTCAATATTATTTTTAATATATATTTTTCTTGTGTTATTTTTTAGTTTTTGTTTATATGCAAAGAGTTCAAAAGATCCGTAGAAACTTTTTTTTTCATTAGAAACATTAGAAAATAATTCGTCTTAAGAATTAATAAATACAGATAATTTTCTTTAAAAATATAAGTATTTTATCAAGCTGATTGATTGATAACAATCTATTATATCAGAATGTTACCAAAATATTAGGTATCTAAGTAATTATTTTTGTAAAAATAAATAATATCAAAATTTGGAGTAACTTGGTAGTGTACGTATACACTAGCGACAGCATCAATTATTTTACACTATAAAGTATTCATTATCCTGCACACATTCTCGTCAATCTCACTAACGTGTGTAGCCACTTTTGTGATACTTACACAAAGAATATATTCGTGTGTCAATATTATTTTAAAAATATATTTTTCTTGTGTTATTTTTAGTTTTTGTTTATATGCAAAGAGTTCAAAAGATCCGTAGAAACTGTTTTTTTCATTAGAAACATTAGAAAATAATTCGTCTTAAGAATTAATAAATACAGATAATTTTCTTTAAAAATATAAGTATTTTATCAAGCTGATTGATTGATAACAATCTATTATATCAGAATGTTACCAAAATATTAGGTATCTAAGTAATTATTTTTGTAAAAACAAATAATATCAAAATTTGGAGTAACTCGGTAGTGTACGTATACATTAGCGACAGCATCTATTATTTTACACTATAAAGTATTCATTATTTTGTTTGTTTCTTTTCGAGTCGAATTTTACAAATGTGGTCCTTGAAATTTAATGTTTTCTAGTTTATGCGACGGGCCTTATAAGAGGCGGCAGTGAGGCGGATCCGGCCCGCGGCCGCATTTTGCCCACCCCTGATCTATCTAAAGATAAGTCCTTATCTTTTAGAAGTTAAGGACTTATCGAAATCCGAATGATAGATCTTAATGTTTTAATACAATATATAGAACACAATGTAAAATCTATCTCCGATTCTACTGATAATGAAAGAAAAAGAAATATTTCATTCAATATTTTCAAATAAAAAATACTGATTTAAATTCAAAGAATAATTTATGCAAATATATATGTAAAAAAATAAATTAATTAAATAGGATTAATATAGATGTATATATACAGGGTGTTTCAGAAATGGTGTGCCAAACTTCACAGGCTGGTAGATGAAACCATTCTAAGCAAAAAAGCTAGAAAAACGTTTTTTGATTTGAGGCTTCATAAAAAAGTTATAGCCGTTTAAAGTTTTGTGATGTCACTTCCTGTCTAGTACGACCTCGGCTTAATTTAAGGCAATAATGTCACGTGACACGCACGGGTTGCTAAAAATAATATTTTTAAAGATATTATTTATGACTAAAAATTTATCTCTAATACTCATTTACATAATTTAAAATTAAAATAATTTTCATTACAATTAAAAAATAATAATTTACAACAAAAAACACATTCATTTGAATATCGTCTGCTTTTACTATGAATGGTCGTCTGCTTTTGGTACGTTCTCTATGCAAAATCAGGCGAAAAATATTGTTTTCTACTAGATTTAATCAAGTTTTTTCCATGGATACTCACTATTCTTTTACAGATATGGCAAATATGCATCTTATTTATGACTAGCGAATGGAAATAGCAGAGAAGCTGTACGTCTTTTTCGGGAAACATTTCCACAACGAAGATGTCCATCACGGGCCACTTTTACAAGAATAGATCGCAACCTCCGAGAGACTGGATCCTTTACACCCGTTACAATTAATAGAGGGGTAGGAAGGAATATACAAATACGAAACGCTGAATAACAGGTGTTACATTTGATACAGGAGAATCCAGGAAGTACAAGGTTTGTAGCTGCGACAACGGATGTTTCATATGGAAATGTATGGAGAATTCTTCGTCTGGAAAATCTCTATCCATATCACTTGCAGCGTGTCCAAGGTCTTTCATATGTAGATTTTCAACCACGACTGACCTTTCTGTGAGTGGTTTCTACACGGTGCCTTCAACCTACGTTTATTGGTTGTGTCTTATTCATTGACGAAGCAACTTTCACAAGGGATGGCATTATGAACTTTCAAAAAAAGTATATCCCGCAGCTGAGCAAGTAAAACGTTATAGAGTTAGTAAGCAGCAAGGGGTTTAGCTTTGTAATGTTTTGTTATTATTCCAAGAATTTGAATGGACTCATTAGCGCGTGCGGTTTCAAATGCCTTCAGCGCACAAACATTCTCATCTTTTCCAACCTGAAAAATAAGAATGCTTTATTTGTGGGGTCATTCTAATAGAGAAATATTTTTCCAGTAGGTACATGTAAAAAAATTATAAAAATAAAAACAGATTATTTATTTATCTGCATTTTAAACCATTGAGTTTGCTATTGTTTGTCAGTAAAATTCGACTCCACCGTCATATTATATGGCGATGGAATCGAATTTTACTGACAGTCAATATGACGGATTATCACATTAGTGCTCAAAATAAATGCATCTGGCTATAAAATATTGGATAATGTTTTCTTCTTGTAAAATATAGGATAATTTTGTGCCACCAATATAAATTACCGTACTTTATAATCATAATTACCGTACTTACCTTGACTGACATGCTACAATACGTCTTATCAAAATCGTATTCCGTAGTTCTTGTATATTTGTCACTGTAGTATTTCTTCCTTTGAATACAGTGTTCCTATAAAAAAGTTCATAGTTTCATTGTTTATTTAACATAAAATGCAGCATGACTTTCGACAAAGTTTGTATTATCCAGTTATTTTCATGCTGCAGATATATTCTTGAATAATACAACGGAAACTTCACAATTTTGTTTATATTTTAATACTAGCCTTTTCTGGTGAAGAGATTAAGTCTTGTACGTTCTTATTGATGATTGTCAGGGCCATATGCTATGATATAGAGAGGCGGCATAGTAAGAGGGCAGCATAAACAGCGAAATCAAAATATAATTTAAGGGGGTGGCATTTCGAAGATTGCATTATACTGAGAAAATCTTTTAATACTAGTTAATGGGAAAATGCCCCTGACGGGGTAGAAAAAAGTGAATATACTTGAATTGTCAAACCTTGAAAAGAAATGGACAAGCCTCCGTACAGTGCGGTAGATTTTCTCAGTATAATGCAATCTTCGAAATGCCACCCCCTTAAATTATATTTTGATTTTGCTGCTTATGCTGCCCCCTTACTATGCCGCCTCTCTATATCATAGAATATGGCCCTGACAATCATCAATATGAACATACAAGACTTAAAATCAATTTTTAAAGTTGAAGTATACTTTAACCTCTGAACTTGGTTTCTTTTCGAGGTTTGACAATTCAAGTATATTCACTTTTTTCTACCCCGTCAGGGGCATTTTCCCATTAACTAGTATTAAAATATAAACAAAATTGTGAAGTTTCCGTTGTATTATTCAAGAATATATCAGCATGAAAATGGATAATACAAACTTTGTCGAAAGTCATGCTGCATTTTATGTTAAATAAATAATGAAACTATGAACTTTTTTTATAGGAACACTGTATTCAAAGGAAGAAATACTACAGTGGCAAATATACAAGAACTACGGAATACGATTTTGATAAAACGTATTGTAGCTTGTCAGTCAAGGTAAGTACGGTAATTACGGTTATAAAGTACGGTAATTTATATTGGTGGTAAAATTATCCTATATTTTACAAGAAGAAAACATTATCCAATATTTTATAGCCAGATGCATTTATTTTGAGCACTAATGTGATAATCCGTCATATTGACTGTCAGTAAAATTCGATTCCATCGCCATATAATATGACGGTGGAGTCGAATTTTACTGACAAACAATAGCAAACTCAATGGTTTAGAATGCAGATAAATAAATAATCTGTTTTTATTTATATAATTTTTTTACATGTACCTACTGGGAAAATATTTCTCTATTAGAATGATCCCACAAATAAAGCATTCTTATTTTTCAGGTTGGAAAAGGTGAGAATATTTGTGCGCTGGAGGCATTTGAAACTGCACGCGCTAATGAGTCCATTCAAATTCTTGGAATAATGACAAAACACGTTTATCTTTAATCATCGAATATTCCAGTAAATTTGATTGACTATTAATGGAATTTCGAAAACATTTCTTCTCATTTTGTCCTGGTTATTCATGAAATTTTAAAATTATTTCTAATGACATACCTATGTCTCATAATTACATTCAAGTAGTAAATCAACTAAGAAGATATATCTTTTTTTGGGTTATTTTTCAGCACCAAAATTTATCAGTAGATTAAATCTTGATAATGTTTCAATCAACTGCCGAACATTTCTTCTCATTTTGTCCTGGTTATTGATGAAATTTTAAAATTATTTCTAATGACATATCTATGTCTCATAATTAAATTCAAGTAGTAAATCAACTAAGAAGATATATCTTTTTTGGGTTATCTTTCAGCACCAAAATTTATCAGTAGATTAAATCTTGATAATGTTTCAATCAACTGCCGATTGGCTTTATGTTTTCGTATGAATGTTCAACACAAAATGAACTTCCAGATTAATTTTTAAAACAAATAACGGTAGTGTTGAATCTTTATATTATAGAGTGGCACATCACTTTAGTGTTTATAATATTTTTGGATTAAATAACTGAAATAATATCTTTATGTCTTTCTTCAAATAACTCAGATACATCTCATTTTCTGAGTAAATGCGAAATTTCGCTTCAGAAACCGTAACTTTAGATGAAAAATATTAGTCTTTCTGTTTTTCTTCAGCAAACACAAAAACTCCTAAAATTTTTCAACTGAAGTTACGGTTTTTGAAGCAAAATTTTGCACTTCTTATGCTTAGATATGAGTAGTATATATATGATGATCACCATGATATATTTGTTTACATTATCTCCGATTTGACCTTGCAAGATCAACTCTAAAATTGATTTCTGGGTTGACCTTGAAATTTCGACTCGAAAATTGATTTCCGGGTTGACATTTCAATATCAACACTAAAACTGATTTCCTGGTTGACCTTGGAAGGTCGACTCTAAAATTGATTTCCGGGTTGACTTTGCAATTTCGACTCTAAAATTGATTTCCGGGTTGCAAAGTCGACACTCAAAAGTTTGTTTATGATTTGATGCGAAAGTTTGTTTATCAACTGCAATTTAGATTTTGAGGAGGTAAAAGTTGTCTGCGATATATTGTAAGCAGTTTATTAGAAAGTAGATCTTGACAACTTCATAATAAATGGTGCCACAGTTTTGATATTTAGAATTAACAGTATTAAAAATGAAATGAATTGACATAATGACTTAATCCACTATGCCAATTCGTTTCTTTCTAAATGATGTATTTTAAAACAAATAACGGTAGTGTTGAATCTTTATATTATAGAGCGGCACGTCACTTTAGTATTTATAATATTTTTGGATTAAATAACTGAAATAATATCTTTATGTCTTTCTTCAAATAACTCAGATACATCTCATTTTCTGAGTAAATGCGAAATTTCGCTTCAGAAACCGTAACTTTAGTTGAAAAATATTAGTTTTTCTGTTTTTCTTCAGCAAACACAATTTGAAAAATATTAGTTTTTGTGTTTTTCTTCAGCAAACACAAAAACTCCTAATATTTTTCAACTGAAGTTATGGTTTTTGAAGCAAACTTTCGCACTTCTTACGCTTAGATATGAATTATGTTTTCTGATTCAGAACCATAATTCATAGGAATGACAATTAAGTGATAAAATAGGAGAAATTATACAAAATATTGTTTTGATTTTCAAAGACACTTTAATAGCTATGTATAGCTGTTAAAGAGAACTTATTTGTCATACATTAATCCATGAAGTATAAAAATATGACGTATAGGCAAAAATTAATAGTGATGCTTTCTGTTTTTCATTACCATAAAATTGAAACTTACGATCGTCAACCCACTCCTGAAGTGTAGTTTTGATTTTCAAAGAGTGGGTTTATGAAATATCTTTGGTTTTAGCCAATCCCAATATATCGTGATCTGCCTCATGGTCATTCAAGATTTTCAAAGAGCGGGTATATGAAATATCTTTGGTTTTAGCCAATCCCAATATATCGTGATCTGCCTCATGGTCATTCATTCATGCAACATATAGCACCTTCTATCGTCAAAATATATAACTAAATATTTTATATGCAGTATTATTAAATATATTTTGTATGTAAGATTATAAAAGAAAAACCAGATTAATTTACTGTTATGTTTTATTTATAAGAATATAAGTAAAATTAAATTTAAAATATTTTGTTAGGCAAAATCCCGAATGTTTCGTCGTTATACTGCATTTTGGATAAGATTTTTTTTTTATTTTGTCAATTCATTTTGTATTTATTCTCTTAAGGAATAATTAAATACATAAAGTTATTTGGTATTTATGTTGAAAACCTTTATCTTAATGTATCGTAAATTCGCAATATTTTGCAAAAACTTGAAGAGTATCAAATTTTAAATATGAAATATTATTTATTCATTTCCTGTTGAAACATTTTTATATACAAGTTCAAATCTAGTTATATTCAAGTTATTATAATAATAGTAAATGTTATCAAGCAACATCTAAGAAGGGATTTGTCTCATCTAAATTATATGATTTCTGTTTGTACAATTGCTTTGTAAAAAGTAATTTATTTTCAAAAATAAATTATTTTTTATCAAGATAAATAATGTTTTTTAATCGAGGAACATTAAAAAACAGTAATAAATACTGTTTTATAATGTTCCATTTTTCTTTAAAGACTTTTAAAAATATTTCTTTGAAATTATAAGAAAACTATTATAAACTTTATTTTACAAACATGATGCTTATAATGAGTTTTTTCTATAAATAATTGATAATGCAATGAGGCGATGAGTGTGAAAGAATGAGCATTTGATCTAATTTAATAGTTAAAACTTAAATTTCGAAAGTTTTATTTTTATATCATAAAATGATGTAAAAAATATTCAAAATAGATTTTGAGAAGAAAATTCGACAAAATATTATTCTTCGATTTCTATTTCGTTAAAATCGAACAGATATCAAAGATCGGGATTTACGGATCTCTCTCCAGATTTATTTTTTTCTAAACAACAGGAGAAACTTTCTATGGCCAGTTTTATATGTCTGCATAGATTGTAATATAGTGAAAAAAAATTTTAATTTTCAAATAAGATAAATTTATTTTCATCAGTACAGTAAGACCCCGCTTAACGCTGTTTCAATATAAGGCGGTTTTATCGAATTCTATATTTTTTTATAATATAATGAAAAAAAATTTTAATTTTCAAATAAGATAAATTTATTTTCATCGGTACAGTAAGACCTCGCTTAACGCTGTTTCAATATAAGGCGGTTTTATCGAATTCTATATTTTTTTTATTGATTCGCTTTGGCGTAATTTTCAAACTGTTATACTCATATAAATCCGAAATCGCACGAATTCGTTGCTTTGATATTCCTAAGGCCTCTGGCAGAGGGTTTGATTTCAGGGAAGTTCAGTACATATGAAAGTTTGCTGCGGTCACAATTCATATTTATGATCGGTCATCAACGTTATTTTAATAATAAAAATAGCAATCATCCCGTGTTAGTTTTAACCTGATTGTTGCCATTATGTACTGAGTTCGATAAGGTCAATGTGGTTTCCTCTGCCACTTCGAACTATATTTCCTAGAAGTTAGCACTTTTTAATTTCATCGATATTTTTGTCGAAACAAGTTTAGCCACTATTACCGAAATTATGGATCAGCTTATACAAAATGATTCAAATATCGATAAAAGTTCAAAGGCAAGACGAAATGTCGTGGATGCGATCTATCGCTATCGAAAATTGCTTGCCGAACGAAAGAGGAAAAGACAAATGACGTTAGACGAATTCTTAGCAAAAAACAGTGTCAAATGAGGAAGAACCTTACTCATCCAAACAAATTATTTATTCGAATATTTTTGATTTTCATGAATAATTTACCAATGCAAATCGATATTAGCAATAAAAAATGTCTATAATTAATAATACAGTAGTAATAATATATGTTGCAAAATAAAATTAAAAAAAAATGGTACGTATATTTTTTATTCACTGTCCTGTTTCACCTATCATAAATATAAATAATAAGGATCTATAATTTATAATAACTGAAATACTGAAGTCTATGGTAGCCGATAATTTCTTATATTTCTTCTGGCCACTCAAAAGGATTTGATTTATCTCTAAACACCCTTTCTCGTCTCATATTTCGAGAATTTTCAAGATAGTAATACAGAAGTAGAGAGGCCATGACCATTCGCAAGCTTTAACAGCAACTTGACATCGATAACTTTACCAAGACTGTGACGTCATCTCAACTAGCAAAGTTATCGTTATTTCGTTTATGCAACGGAAACTAACAAGATGTAGGCGGAGTTAGCAACTAACGGTCCGCAATAGTTTTATGCAACCGGGCCTAACTTAACCGGCCGAATTTGGGCGGGTTAAAATTTATTCTACAGATTATCTAGCAAAACAATGGATTGCATCATTCGCATTCGTGCTGAAATGTGTACATACGACGACGACGCAACGGTATATTATGCTTGTAAATTGATATTAATGAATGAATTGTATGTATTATCTGTTGAATAGTTGTTTCCAATAATTCACAAATTTATTATGTTATTTTTGGATAAAAATGCTTATTTATAACGACAAAAAAGAATTCTACTTAACATGTCTGAAGCAGGATCATGTAAACTGGCACGTTTTTAATTTATACAGAAATGAGGTGGCTTAGCAAAGACAAAGTAATAGAATGTTTTCTTTATTTGATTGTTGAAATAAAAACATTTCTTGAACAAAAAGCGGAAATAAATCACTTAGCCAGTTAGGAATTGAAAATCCTAACTTTTTTAGCTGACATTTCTCAGAAATTAAATCAGCTAAATCTCGAACTTCATTGTGATATATACTGAAGTAGTTCAATTGTACAGTTCAGTGCAAAAAGTTTTTCTTCTGCCTCGTAGTAGCTGTGCTTGCCGGAAGTTGATCGGTTGCACAATCAGGTACTTGTACTGAGAATCAAGTTAAATCAGAATGGACCTGTCCCTTCTGAATGAAAATAGGGTGGCAGGTATATGCATGGGATGTGCTCGTCACGTGCTTTCTCCTGACAAGAACAAGCGATAGCGGCTCACAGCGGCATCGTTAAAGCTTCGGTCTACTGTCTCGAATAGCGGAGTTCGATTCCGATCTAGAAGAATATTTTTTTTTGTTCTTTATCACGTTTTCAATTTCGTTTAAATTTTAAACATTGCATATATTTAATTAATTTTTAAAAGACATACTTGGAAGAAGGATAGAGATAATTCTAGACTGAAATGAATAAGGAATGTATATCCAGTAGAAATTTAAACAGAGATAAAGAATATTGCTAAAAATATTACAAAGAGTATTGACATTGTTATCAAAATTTAGAAAAACTTACACAATAAAATTTATTGGTATGGTGGAATTATACTCGAATATAAATTGAAAATTTCGGAAACGGTTCCAAATAGTGTCAATTTTCTTTCTGAAATCTAAAAGAACACAGTCTGCACTAAATATAAAACATTACTAAGGAACCTTTCTCTGTCAAATAGAATGACGGGTTCTGATTTTATAATTTTTTAAAAACATCTAGGACCTCGTTAATAAGTAAAAATATGACAATTTTATACAATATCTATTAACCTGGTAAAATAATACAACATATAAAATACAGTGAAAACTCAACGTCAGATTTCTATTGAAATTGAAAGAAATGCTGATATATCACATTATATTTACACATATTTCACATTATACTCTTTTAAATTCAAAGAGAAGATTTATGCAAATCTATATACACGTGTACTTTTTTCTATCTATTTTAAATTTAATTGACTTACTTCGATGAAGGATTGAGATAATTGTAGAAATAAAGAATCATAAATATATAACCAATAGAAATTTAAAAAGACATAAAGAATATTGTTAAAGGCATAACAATGTGTATTGACATTGTTATAAACTTTAGGAAAATTAATATAAATTAATTTCATTTATAGTGAAATATTTTCGGAGAAAAATTCTAACCATTCCCTGCTGCAAAATGAATGTATTCGCTATCTGTATTTAACTATTTTTTATATTAAATAAAAAACTAAACTTAGTATAATTCCGATATTTGGTTGATACTCATTTATAGGCATAATTTTGTTATTATTATTCTTGTTTTCTGTAAAAACAAATCAAATTTACGCATTAATAAATAAAATAATACAGATAACAGTAAAAGTAAAATAAGAATTTATAAAAGATATCAGTGGTAGTCAGAGGTAGCGCGGTAGCGCTACCTCTAATATATTTGACACATTCATTAACATTAGAGGGATTTCGTCATCGGAGGAAAAAGCTCGAGCTATAGCCTCCATATTATTAAGTGAAGAAGAAGAAGAAGAAGAAGAACATTAGAGGGAGTGCTGAAGGTAGTGTATCTCAGGAACTACTGGGCCGATTTACTTGAACTTTTTTAAAATGACCGTTCGGATGAATGTAGGGTGTGCAAAAAATTTGGTTTCACAAAACCACAGTTGGGCTTTGCAAAGGGCCAAAAACCGTTAAATTTTCATAAATGGCACATTCGGGACTTAATAAGTCCGTCAATATTACTCAGATTTTGACGTGAATAGTATCGTTCGATGCGTTTTAGTAAGGCGCACCATGTGATATATAACACATTGACATAAATCATAATGTAAGTGTACCATTGTTATAAACATATTTTGGGGATTTTTGGACTAAATATTGCTCCGATCTCGACAACAATGACATCAATCGATTCATATTAATGACCTCAACAATCTGATGTATATCACGTTGAGATACGTCGTACTGTAAGCGTACTATAATGGAAAATGTATGTCGAATTTTCAAATGTTAGACAACCTATACAATCTACAATTTTTGCGTGAAATTGCTGAAATTTTCTGAAATTGTTGTGCGATTGAAAATCTCGATGGACCTTTTTTTCGTTTTGAAAAATATTGTTTAGAACGGATTTTATTCAATGTTAAATTCGACGTAATTTTTCGAAACATCGAGGTTTCTACGATTTCTTCACATTTGTCACATTAGTAGAGGATTAGAAGAAGAATAAAATCTTAAAATAGTAATGTGCATTTCTCATACGTTCGCGCAAAAATCGCATTAGTTTTCATAATAATTAATATAGAATATTAATACTTTGAATACCAACAGTACGAGTTGTAATGGCGTAGTGGTTATCATCAGCGACTATACACTAAATAAATTCCGGTTCGAGAATCGAGAGGGCTGATTTTTATTTATTTTTCTATACTAATACATAAATTATTTAATATTTATTATTTTCAGATATTTATTGTTTTATCAGATGAACTTCACACATTATTTTTTTAATAACGATAGGGAGGTGCTGACGGAAGTGTTTCTCAGGAATTACTGGTCTGATTTATTTTAACTTTTTGTTTAGAATGACCGCTGGGGAGAGTGTAGGATGCCGAAAAATTTTGGTTTCACAAAACCACAGTGGGGCTTCGCAAAGCCAAAAACCGCGGAATTTTCATAAACGGCACATTCGGGATTTAATAAGTCGGTCAATATTAATCGGATTTCGCCGTGTATGGCACCATTCGATTCGACTTAGTGAGGTTAATAACGAAATGTATAAAGCGTTGACCTAAATCATACTATAAGTGTACCGTTGCCATAAACCTCTTTTGATGATTTTTGGACTTAATATTGCGCCGATTTCGAATGTAATGGTAACAATCGATTAGTATTAATGACCCGAACAATGTGGTGTATAACGCATAAAGATATGACTCATTGTAAGCGTACTGTAAAAAAAAAATAGATGTCCAATTTTTACATGTCAGACAACCTATACAAGCTTCAGTTTTTGCGTAAAATTGCTGAAATTTTCTGACGTTAATAAAATTGCGTAAATTTTCTGTCGAAAATTACGGGGGACCATTTTTCCGTTTTAAAAAATCTTGTTTAGAACGGATTTTATTCCACGTTAAAGACTGTGAAATTTTTCGAAATTTCAAGAGTTTTACGATCTCATGAAATAGAGCGGCAGGCGGTCAACTTCGTCTGAGGAAAAAATTTTTCTTTTCGTTTTTAAATAAGCTAGAAGAAAATTTATTAGAATAACTGAGAAAAAGTGGAATCAAGATTTTCGGCCACGCGAATACAAATTTGTTACTACCGGCGAGTTAGCTTATGCAAACAGTAATCCGACATATTATAATGCTTGCAAAATTAAAATTTTTTATTCAAATGTTGAAAGTAGCAGGAATGGATTTTCGACCATGCTGAGAACGAATTTGATATTTATAACCTGTTAACTCATACCTACAATAATCCAACATTTTTTTTATAATTCTAGTTTAACTGTTGAAATTGAGTGCTTTTGCTATTTTTGGTACTTTATACACCTCACATGTCTCTTTACAGTTCACATTGTATGTACAATAACAAAGAAGTCAAATGACATTTGCAATTGCCTATTATAGCTACTGTACATATGTTTTTTATGATTATGAGAATATTATTTTTACACTGCTTATTTACTTGCTTACACAAAGTATCTTGTTTGCTTGACTGTAAGTACTTTACATATGCAGGAAATACATATTAACAAAGAACTGTAGCATACTTAGCACAAATGTTGTTTGTATACGCAATGTAATAAAGTTTTCTAATTAGCAAGGAGAGGGCAGACTTTCGTCTCATCGATTTTCTTCATACTTGGCTTTTTAGTAGAGAATCATAGGAAGAATAAAATCTTAAAGTAGTAAAGTGCACTTCTTAAGCATTCGCGCAAAAATGGCATTTAAGGTTTTAAGAACAACTTGTGAATTAATACTTTTACTACTAGAAAGATGAATTGTAATGGCATAGTGGTTATCGTGAGCGATTGTAGGCTATATGATTCCAGAATGGAGAGAGCTATTTTTTTATTTATTTTTCTATATTAGAGATAGCGCGGTAGCGTTACCAATAATATACTTGACACCTTCATTTATCATTAGAGGTGGTGGTGACGATGGTGGTTTTTAGGAACCACTTGAAAAAGTTCAAGTAAATTGGACGATTTAGTTGAACTTTTTTTTAAGTTACCGCTAGGGTGACTCTAGGATGTCGAAAAAATTTGTCTTCACGAAACCACGGTGGGGGTTGGCAAAGTGACAAAAACGCAAAATTTTTATAAACGGCACATTCAAGACTTAATTCGGTCAGTATGGCTCATCGAATTTCGATGTGGATGGTACCAGTCGATTTGTCTTGGTGAAGCGAACAATATGATATATAATATGTCGATCAAATCATATTGTAAATGTATTATTGCCATAAAACGAATTTGGTGGTTTTTGGACTTGATATTGCTCCGATTTCGGAATGAATGATACCAATCTATTCGACTTAAGGAGCCGAACAAACTGGCTATAACCTGTACAGCTATGTCGTATTGTAAGCGTACTCAAATGAAAAAATATGTCAAATTTTACATGTTAGACAACTTATTCAAGCTTCAATTTTTGCGTAAAATTGCTGATTTTCTCGGTTATAATGGCATAATGGATATCGTGAGCGATTTAGGCTATATGATTCCAGAATCGAGAGTGCTTACTTTTTTTTTTTCTATATTAGAAGTAGCGCAGTAGCGTTACCAATAATATACTTGAGACCTTCATTTATCATTAGAGGGGGTGCTGACGGTGGTGGTTTTTAGGAACCACTTGAAAAAGGTTCAAGTAAATCGTCCGATTTACTTGAACCTTTTTTAAAATCACCGCTAGCGTGAATCTAGAATGTCGAAAAAAATTTGGCTTCACGAAACCACGATGGGGCTTGGCAAAGTGCAAAAACGCAAAATTTTTATCAATGGCACATTCGGGACTTAAATCTGTTAGTATAGCTCGGATTTCGATGTGGATGGTACCAGTCTATTTGTCTTAGTGAGGCAATCACCGCTAGCGTGAGTCTAGAATGTCGAAAAAATTTGGCTTCACGAAACCACGATGGGGCTTGGCAAAGTGCAAAATTTTTATCAATGGCACATTCGGGACTTAATTCTGTTAGTATAGCTCGGATTTCGATGTGGATGGTACCAGTCTATTTGTCTTAGTGAGGCGAACAGTGTGATGTATAACACGTCGACCTAAGTCATACTGTAAATGTACTGTTGCCATAAAACGAATTTGGTGGGTTTTGGACTTGATATTGCTACGATTTCGAAGGGAATGATACAAGTCTATTCGACTTGAGCCGAACAAACTGTCTATAACCTGTTGAGCCATGTCGTATTGTAAGCGTACTCATTTGAAAAAGGATATCAAATTTTTACATGTTAGACAACTTATTCAAGCTTCAATTTTTGCGTAAAATTGCTGATTTTATGACATTGTTGTGCGACTGAAAATCGCGGTGGTCCTTTTTTTCGTTTTGTAAAATCTGGGCTTGTTAGAACGGCTTTTATTCAACGTTAAAGTCGGAGAAATTTTCCGAAAAATCGAGTATTTTACGATCTCATGAAGTAGGGCAGCAGGCGGTTCAACTCCGCCAGAGGACAAATGTTTTCTTTTCGTTTTTAAGTAATCTAGCAGAAAATTTATTAGCTGAACTGAGAAAATGTGGCTGTCTATAACCTGTTGAGCCATGTCGTATTGTAAGCGTACTCATTTGAAAAAGGATATCAAATTTTTACATGTTAGACAACTTATTCAAGCTTCAATTTTTGCGTAAAATTGCTGATTTTATGACATTGTTGTGCGACTGAAAATCGCGGTGGTCCTTTTTTTCGTTTTGTAAAATCTGGGCTTGTTAGAACGGCTTTTATTCAACGTTAAAGTCGGAGAAATTTTCCGAAAAATCGAGTATTTTACGATCTCATGAAGTAGGGCAGCAGGCGGTTCAACTCCGCCAGAGAACAAATGTTTTCGTTTTTAAGTAATCTAGTAGAAAATTTATTAGCTGAACTGAGTAAATGTGGAATTAAGGGTTTTCGGCTACGAATTTGCTATAACCAGTGAGTTAGCTTATTCGTTCAGTAATCCGACATATTGTAAATTTTATTCAATACGAAATTTTTTTTAAAACGGCTTTTATTCAACGTTAAAGTCCGCGAAATTTTTCGAAAAATCGAGATTTTTATCATCTCATGAAGTAGGGCAGGAGGCAGTTCAACTCCGACAGAGGACAATTTTTTTTTCTTTTTAAGTAATCTAGCAGAAAATTTATTAGATGAGAAAATGTGGAATTAGAGGTTTTCGGCTACAAATTTGCCATAACCGGCGAGTTAGCTTATTCGTATAGTAATCCGACATTTTGTAAATTTTATTCAATAAGAAATTTTGGCCTAACAAAAAGTAATGGACTAGTTAATTGGGAAAATACCACTGACGGGGCAGAAAAAAGTGCATAAAGTATCAAACCTCGAAAAGAAGTGGACAAGCCTCAGGACAGTGCGGTAGATTTTCTCAGTATAATGCAATCTTCGAAATGCCCATCTTAAATGTCAAATTTTATTTTGATTTCGCTGATTATGCTGCCCCCTTACGATGCCGCCTCTCTATATCATAGCACACGGCCCTGACAAAACATCAATACGAACGTACAAGACTTAAAATCAATTTTTAAAGTTGAAATATACTTTAACCACTGAACTTGGAAAAAAATCTTTTCACCAAAAAAAGTAGGCCTATATTCCGCAGCTGAGCAAATAAAACGTTACAGAATTAGTTTAGCAGGGGGTTTAGCTTTGTAAGCGATACTGCGGAATATACTTTTTTTGGTGAAGAGATTTTTTTCCAAGTTCAGTGGTTAAAGTATACTTGTTAAATTATATTTTGATTTCGCTGTTTATGCTGCCCCCTTACTATGCTGCCTCTCTATATCATAGCATATGGCTCTGACAATCATCAATACGAACGTACAAGACTTAAAATCAATTTTTAAAGTTGAAGTATACTTTAACATCTGAACTTGGAAAAACTTCACCATAAAAAGTATATCCCGCAGCTGAGCAAGTTAAACATTATAGAGTTAGTAAGCAGCAAGGGGTTTAGCGTTGTAAGCGATGCTGTGGAATATACTTTTTCTGGTGAACAGATTTTTTTTCAAGTTCAGAGGTTAAAGTATACTTCAACTTTAAAAATTGATTTTAAGTCTTGTAGGCAGAAAAAAGTGAATATACTTCAGGTGTCAAACCTCGAAAAGAAGTGGACAAGCATCAGGACAGTGCAGTAGATTTTCTCAGTATAATGCAAATCTTCTAAATGCCGCATCTTAAATGTCAAATTTTATTTTGATTTCGCTGATTATGCTGCCCCCTTACGATGCCGCCTCTCTATATCATAGCACACGGCCCTGACAAAACATCAATACGAACGTACAAGACTTAAAATCAATTTTTAAAGTTGAAATATACTTTAACCACTGAACTTGGAAAAAAATCTTTTCACCAAAAAAAGTAGGCCTATATTCCGCAGCTGAGCAAAGAAAACGTTACAGAATTAGTTTAGCAGGGGGTTTAGCTTTGTAAGCGATGCTACGGAATATACTTTTTTTGGTGAAGAGATTTTTTTCCAAGTTCAGTGGTTAAAGTATACTTCAACTTTAAAAATTGATTTTAAGTCTTGTACCTTCGTATTGATGCTTGTCAGGGCCGTGTTCTATGATACAGAGAGGCGGCATAGTAAGGAGGTAGCATAAGCAGCGAAATCAAAATACAATTTGACAATTAACAGGCGGCATTTCGAAGACTTGCATTATACTGAGAAAATTACTGCACTATTCTGATGCTTGTCCACTTCTTTTCGAGGTTTGACACCAAGTATATTCGATTTTTTTCTGCCCCTTCAGGGGCATTTTCCCATTAACTAGTTCAATAGATAATTGGGTGTCCTGATGCTTGTCCATTTCTTTTCGAGGTTTGACACCAAGTATATTCACTTTTTTTCTGCCCCTTCAGGGGCATTTTCCCATTAACTAGTTCAATAGATAATTGGGTGAACATACATGACAGGTATTTAAATTTATATATTAGGTATCTCTAATACCACACCATCACGTGGCATTTAGCCTAATCAAACTCTAACTTAAGTATATTACGACTAAATAAGATAATATAAGCTATAATCGATAGAAAATTACAAAATAAAAATCTTTAAAAACTTTTTAATATGAAATTTGAAGTTCAATATATTAACGAAATAATATAAGGAACTACATCACAGTATTGAACAGTCTCATTGGGATCACGTGCCCATTATGATCCAATGAGACTGCTCAGTTACCAAACAGCTGTTGTAACCAATGAGATTGCTTTAAGGAACAGACATAAGGATTTTATTATATAGATCAGTTGTATAAAATCATTTTAATTCAAGGGCTATTTAATAAGTCTGTAAGATGCCGCGGGCCACATCACATTTAATTTTTTTTTAATTACATTTTGAAGTAACAATTAAAATATATAGATAGGGTAATTAAAAAGATTGTAATATATTTATTTGATTATACAAAAATATATACAGTAATTACTACATAATTGCTTTTAATTATACATATTTTTTAAATTCAATTCCTCGCTATGAATTTTTAATTTTCTATTAAACGTTAAAAGTCACATTTTCTGTACAAA
>AYEL01088311.1:0-61902 GCA_000484575.1 Olivierus martensii
AACTTATGCTGTGTTAGAACTAACTAATTACTGCACAAATGAATTGAAATTTTCATATGTTCTTACTGGTAAAATTCAGACAGATGTTTTGGAGAGGCGATTTGGAAAATTTCGTCAACTTGCTGGCTCCCAATATCATATATCATTGAGACAAAAATTTGAAACTGACTTGTGAGAGTAAATTGCGTTTTCAGGCTGTGAATTCATTTAAAATTAATTCCTAAGTTTGGAGAATTTGGAATTGAACCAAGTGAATCAGATATTTTATTAGAAAAGGCTGCAATAACAGAAGCAACCAAAATTTATTGGTTTAATAGTAAAATTACAATTGATGAAACAGATATAGAACAAATAAATGATATAATTCCAATTCTTACCTACATTGCAGGATATTGTGCATTTTCCACAAATAAAAAACTCAAATGTTTGATTTGTAAATCTAACCTGATATTTGACTGGGAAACTAATAGTTTAGATTATAATTATATTAAAAAGTTAGATAGAGGGGGACTTTCATATCCCCAACCTGTAGTAGTAGAGATTGTTACCCATGTTTACATTATAGTTAAGAAGTTTGTATCTGCAGAATTTGAAGATTTATTTTTAAACATTAAAATCAAAGGCAGTTTGTTGTAGACTTGAGTTTGCACATTCTTAGACAAAGAGAATTTTTTTTAATAATGAATGTTCATTGCATAATGTTGAAACTGTACAAAAGTATATTGTTTTGGCTGCAACAAACACATTTTTAAAAAATTACTGTAAACGAAGAAATGATGTAAAGTTTAATATAATATAAAATAAAAAAACTTAAAAAAGTAAACTACTAATATACACAGTTGTAAATAGAAAAATAATTTTATAACTGATCTATGATAACTTTATTAAGTTTGTTATCCTTTGATGGCTTTAGATGTTTTAATATTCAAAACAAATTTAATATAATAAATTATGATATTTGTATTAATATTGAATTTTTTATATTATTATTTGAAATATAAATGTGTAAATATATTATTTATACATTTAAAATAAAAAAAAAATGGTAAAACATTATTCCTAGCTTAGTTGCCATCAGTGGCAATGGGTTGAATGGACTACCCTTGCTGACGTCACGTTTTGGTGCAGAGTGTTGCCATGACTCGTGAAACGGACTGATAAGGCTAACTGAAAAAAAACTAATGCAATTATATTTCATAAAATCAAGCTGGTATGGTATAGTATGACATAGCTACGAAGCGACAATTACTTCCTATTATCTCATAACATTTTAGTTAAGAGCCTTGAGGGCCACAAAAAAAATCACGTCGAGGGCCGCCAATTTGACACCCCTGATATACATAGACGTTATCATTTTAAAATATTAAATTTCGGTATTTTATAACTGTTTGCGTAAATGAATTATAACCGGAGAATTTTCTAATTAATTAAAAAAGAGGAAAAAAAATTTTTTTTTTTAATTAGAAAATTCCTCCAGCTTTTATTTTCGCTTCGGGACTGTACAGTCTATTCTGAAATGGTTTTCACCTATTGAATTATATGATAAAAAGTATTATTTGATTTTATAATAAGACCAGAATTATATAATTAGCTAATTAAACTATTGAATTTAAAATATAAATATGTATATATTTCTTTGTTAGGTTGTACTTGAACTGATCGAGTTGAGAGAATTGGGGGCAGCTCGTTCTTTGCTGAGACAGACAGATCCAATGATAAAAATGAAACAGGAGGAACCTGAACGATATATTCATTTGGAAAATCTACTTGCAAGATCTTATTTTGATCCTCGTGAGGTAAAGTAAAATGAAACTATATCTAATGGTGATAGTCTTCTTTTTTTAAACTTATTGTATAACCACTAATATTATGTAGAAGTGGAAAAATATAATTGCTAAAAAATTTTTTCAATTTTCTTTTTTAAAACTTATCGTGTAACCACTAATATTATGTAGAAGTGGAAAAATATAATTGCTAAAAAATTTTTTCAATTCCTCTTGATATTATAATTTGAAAAATAATATATTGTTGTAGTGACTATTATTGTTATATAACTTACTTTATTCAATTGTGCAACAAGCATCCTCAAATCTTGTTCACTCTTACAAAGGAGAACAGAATCATAAGCATGCAACAGAAAACATACACATTTACCATCCAGCTTCACTCCTAATTCACTCATAACAATTTCCCTCATACTTGCATCCATGTATATATTAAACAGCCATGGAGACATCATACACTCTTCTCTCACCCATTCCTCAATTATAAACCACTCTGACATATCTTCAATTTATTTTCACATTTGCAGAATTGTTATCGTACATCACTTTCACTGCCCCAAGCATCTATTCATTCACATCATATTCTCTCAGCACTTTCCACAGATTATTTCTATTCATTCTGTCATATCCCTTCTCAAGATCTACAGAAGCATACAATACTGTCTTCCTCACACTTCTCCATTATCATACACATTTGAGAAAATCTGGTCCACACATCCTCTTCCATTCCCGAAACCACACTGCATATCCCATACTCTCTCATCAGTCAGCCTCTTCATTCCTCAATCACAATCTTACCAAATATCTTCTCATCTAATTTAGCACACTCATACCCCTGTATTTCTTACATTCATTTCTCTCATCCTTTCCTTTGTAGATGAGGACAATTACAGATTTAGTCCAGTCACTTGGAACTATTCCTTTCATCAATTCAGCTTACACAGATACACAATAGACTTCCCACCAGACTTCAGCATCTTAGCTATGATCACATCCATACCAAGATTCTTACGACATTTCAATCTGCCAATTGCATTCATAATGTCTTCTTCACTGATTTGTTCATTCATATATATTTCTTATATTCATTTTTATCTCCTCACTTTTGCCCTTATCCCTTTCTCTAATAGGTTTGTGAATCAATGGAAATATTCTCTCCATCTATCAATTACTCTAGATTTATCTCACAGCATTTCTACCATTTTTATTTTCCACACCAGACACATCCATTTTGTTCCCTTCTCAAATTTCTAATATATTTTCAGAACATTCTTTTATTCCCTTCAAAATCATTCTGCAATTTCTCATTTCTTTCTCTTGTCCCCCTCTCTTTCACTAGTTTACATACACTTTCTTACATTAATAATAATTTAAAAGGTGTTCATAATTTCATATTATTGTAAAATTTTCAGATTATCAGCGGTCTCTATTCTACTTTTTCCACCATACTTGAATTAACTGGAGTAACTGGCCAGAAGAAATGCTCTCCAAGAATCGAAAGAAACTTTTCCACATTAAACGAAACCCAGTCCTAATTTCAAGCCTTGTCTGAATTTAATCTCACTCTTATACATTCCTATTTTCTACATCGCTTAGGAATGTAGCTAAATAACTTTTAAAATATACTCGTAAAAGAAAAGTTAATTCCAAAGGTTAGATGATATCAATTTTAGAGATAAATGCATAAAACATAGATTCGTACACAATTAAAACTTATCAAAAACACTTTACTAACCGATAATTTAAATTTAAGCCAAACAGAATACCTAGAAATTAAAATATTTATTACAATTTATGTTTTATTATTTAGACTGAAATTATTATTTTATTTTCTTTAATCCTAAAATAACTTGCTGCATCTAAACTGTAACAAATGCTCTAATTTTTTAGCACTTGAAATATTTTTTACACATTATAATTTTGCACTGGATTATTAGTGTAAAAATCGATATATATAAAGGGAATTTCTATTATTCTGAAGCATTGTGACTGGTTGAGTGTCATATTTTCATTAAAAAAGTGATTTTGATATCATTAAAGAATTAAATATAATTATAATTACATGAATTTAATATTATCAATGTGTGTCAGCCTGTGACGGAATAGCAACGTCAGTCAAAAATACTGCCAATATCTGAAACTTTTCAGGATCCGTTAATTAAAAATATTGTGATAATGAAATAAACAGATGATGTTTAATTAATGAAATATTTTTAACATCTGGTAGATCTGCATACATTATACAAAATAAAGACAGTATTCTACAATCTATAATTACATTAACTGGTAAGATATATTTGTGTGAATGTAGTGTGACAACAGCTATACATAGATGTGTTTGCGGTTACATTAATTGGTAAGATATATTTGTGTGAATGTAGTGTGACAACAGCTATACATAGATGTGTTTGCGGCAACCATTAGAGATCGCGAAGTGTATTAATGATCTTAATCATCGCTATGCCAAAAATAACCGAAATTCTTCAGGAATCGAGTTATTTAGCGATTCAGAAGTAATCGAATATTTAATGTTGTGAGATTTATTTAAAATTTGGTGATGCTTCATTCTTTGATTGTAGTAAGAACATAGAGAGAGTACTGTCTAAGATTGAAATACTATAAAAGACATTTAGTGATGGCTCATAGCACTAAGAAGGATATATGTACTGTATAAGATTGAAATACTATAAAAGACATTTAGTGATGGCTCATAGCACTAAGAAGGATATATTTTCCGAATATGCGAATCATTCTTTATTACTTGATATCCGAAATCCGGAGGAACTTGAGATGATTGCGATGTCACTACCACGTCATTATAAAATGGATATGGCCAGAAATTGCTTTCAACCTTGACTTTATGATGAAGTAACAGTAAATCACGTCAAAAAAATATTTTAAAGTTTTAAATACTTATCTTAATTAGAATATTGACTTCAATATCTTACGTAGGGATGTTATTGATTCAAAGCAATTCTGTTTTTCTGAGTGAAATAGAAAAATCTATTAATATGATAATTTTTACTGTGAATTGTAAGGATAATTTTAAATTAAATCAATTTTATTTCTCAATCATAATTACTATTATGAAAAACAAATATACAATAATCTCTTATACAAATATGATCTTAATTTAGCTAATTCAACCACATGTATGTTAAAAAGCACACTGACGACTATATTTCATTCAACAGATTCTCTCACATTTATTTTCCTGTACAAATTATCGAAAACTAATATATTATAGCTCGAGATTCAATTTTCGGATTAACAGTGATCATTTAACAAACACGATTTACTTTTATATGCAAAAATATTAATTGTATCCATAGAATGGAAATTTGATACTAAAAATGTGTTTTTGAACATCACTGATTATGTCCATCTTTTGTTATTCGTTTATTCTGAATTTCGATTGTTTATTGTTATACTATTACTTTACCTGTTGTTTATTGAATGTAAATTCCACATCCATAGCTATTAGCCTATAAATTTGTAATGATTATTGTATTTTTATAAATTATGTTCTCACTATTATATCCTGTATATGCTTTTTAATTGTTTAATACAGTGTTGTACTTGTGGAAGTTTGTTTATAATTTTTTTTTTTTTCGCCTGATATATGGGGGCTTAAAAATTTACATACAATTAACGCCACAACAACCAAAAATGAGAAAGGAAATTTCGCGAACATTTATCAATAATAAGAATTATAAAAATATCAATAATTCTAATTTGAATGCAATGTTATTTCAGTCGGTATCAAGGACAAAAAGTTGCATTTCGCTTGAAAATTTTCCAATAAATTTCACAAAGTTTAATATAAGAAATTTTGAACGTATATTTTTTACAGAAAATACTTTAAAAAATATTGACTACCACAAAGTATTTAAGTAATGAATAAAAAATAAAACACAAAATTATAATTTTTGGTCTTTTTTATGTTTGTAGAAAATTCTTAAATAACTTATTAGGCAATTTTTCTGTGTGTATTAAGGGATGGCAGTTAGGGCTAATTCTTGAATAGCCATTCACGTGTTATTTCCTTCATTAATAAAATTACGAATTTCATTCTACATACATTTCATATTAAGAAATTACTTATCAAAATAACTTAAAGTCATTTGTTTCTACATTTAAAAACTACAAATAAATTTGGCAATGCTATTACTAAAATCTCTCTCTATTTCGAGTGATTTAATTATTTATCAAGTATTTATAAATATATTCGTAGCTCCTAGATACCGAATCTAATGGATAAAAGATCTGATGCTATGAGGATATTTAGTCTCTTTTAAGAGAATGGTGCCATTACCAACTTATTTTAGTTATTAAATGCAGTTTATTGTATTTTGTATTTAATAAACTAGCAATTATTTCAGTATAGATTTACCAATAATATATAATTTTCTTCTACTCTAATATTTTTTCCTTCTTCACATTATTATAAGCGTATAATTAATACTTATTATTCTACATGTACAACTTGAAAGTATTTTACAGCAGTCTGTTTTATTTTCTTACTGCTGGGTTTCATTTCGTTCGAAAATCTTTTTCGCACTCTTGAATTTAAAATGCAGAAATTATTATCTTTCAGCAATTTTTTAAAAACTTGTAAGTAAATAATATAAAAGGCAAATATGTAATTTTGAATTTAACTTGTAACGTTATTCCAATACCGGCAAAATAACAACAATTTCCAAATGAATTTTTACTCGTACATCATTAAGTTATATCATGATTTTATGTTTTCCATACTTCACAGTCATCGACATCGTGAATAGTAAAATTATAGCAATCAAATGTAAAACTGGTGATATCTAAGAGACATCAAGTAATTCACACAAAATGCAGTTCTTTCCATCATATACAGCAGGGGTGGGCAAAAGGAGGCCCGCGGGCCGGATCCGGCCCGCGAAGGCATCTTATACGGCCCGCTTTACTTATGAGAAATTTTTCTTAGAAGTGTCTTGAAGTTTTATTAGACTTTCTATTAATATCTTTATTAATAAGAGATTTATTATAAAATTAGAGCATATAAGATATGAATGTCTTAATTTTATCAACCTGTTTGATATATCATATTTTCTTATTATTTCTTGGTCTTATTGAGTTTAAATTCTATTAACTCATTATAATTTTAAATATAAATAGTGTATATTAATAATAAACACAAACAAAAACATAATTAATTTCTGAGGAATAGTAAAAAGTAGGATTTAAATTATTAATGCTTCCAGACTAATGATTCTCAAATGCAACCACAAACAATTTTGATGAGGCCAAAAGAAAATATTTTCACAAGTAAGTGGAAGTTAAGAAAATGGTAGCTATAAATATATGTTAAATTCCTACAGAGTGACCCATAAGTCACTTTCAGCAAAGAAAGATATCTGAAAGAAATTTGTCATTAAAGGTGACTTCAATGTAGCATAATTTAATCCTGCAGGATTTAATTTTTTATCAAAATTTTTTTTAATATTTTTGGCAATAAAATAACATTAAGTGTTAGTAAGCAGGAATAATATATGGCTTATCTGTACTGCTTAACACCATCTATTGTTAATAATATAAAATAAAAATTATCAAAATTTAGGTGACATATAGCTTATCTGCATTGCTCATACAGCTATTAGAATGTAATATACTTAGATTATTATTCATATAAATTAATTGTATTTAAATATTATCCATGCAGCAAGATATCTGAAAGAAATTTGTCATTAAAGGTGACTTCAATGTAGCATAATTTAATCCTGCAAGATTTAATTTATCATCAAAATTTTTTTTTATATTTTTGGCAATAAAATAACACTAAGTGTTAGTATGCAGGGATAATATATGGCTTATCTGTACTGCTTAACACCATTTATTGTTAATAATATAAAATAAAAATGATCAAAATTTAGGTGATATATAGCTTATCTGCATTGCTCATACAGCTATTAGAATATAATATACTTAGATTATTATTCATATAAATTAATTGTATTTAAATATTATCCATGCAGCATTGAGTATGCTAGCTAGTACAAGAGAACCTCAATTATCCAAGATAAAAAGGATTGAGGGTACCTTGGATAATCAAAAATTTGGATAACACAGAAGGTTTGTTAAATTATAATTAAATAAACTGGATTTGAATACATTAACATCATGATGCATGTTTTATTTTCAGATTACACTTGCTTTTTGAATGCAAATGACTATTATATAATTTAAAAATGAATTGCCATTTACTTCATTTTGATTTTTTTTTATTTTGTAATAAAAATAATTGTAAATAAAATTAAAATTATTTTATTGGTTAATTTAAAATTTTTATTTGCAACTGTTTTATTATAAATTTTTTAATATTTATAAAATTACAAAAATAAAAAAAAATTAAAGACAAGATGAATGACAATTCATCTTTGATAATATGGAATCTTTGTTAAATGATACTCAGTTAATTGAGATTCTACTATATATAATAATAATAATAATAATAACAATAATAGTGATAATAATAAAAAATTCAGGCATTAAGTGGTTATTCTTGATTACTAAAATAATATTAATATTGTATATATATGAATCGAGTTGTATTTTAATTAAAAATTATTATATAATTTCTATATAATACTAGTGCTGTAATTTAGATATGATAAAATATTTAATAAATCTGACATATTTTTTGCTAATAAATGATGCCACTTTTGAATCTGTGCAACATTAAGTGGCCGAGCAAAGCAGGCCCTGCCTACAACTTGCCTATCCCTGAGGATAGGTCACCCGGATTGTAAAGGGCATGGATAGATGCCGGGATTGAATCTGATGAATAAATTTTTCAAGGAATGGGTCACAGAATCCTCCAGGATGAAAAGCCAAAAAGTTTCCACAATGCATATCCGTCCAAGACATAATAGTATTTCAATAGTTAACTATAAAACAGAACATTAATTGGATGGTGGAATGGTATCATACAATATTTCCGTCTGGAATAACAAAGATAGGCCTCAAGTTAGCATTTTCATATTTTTTTAGAATTTGGGTCTCGACTAGTAATAATTTTTTAATTTTCCTATGATATCATCAAAAATACTCGATCAGCCTTATGGTTGCCTTGTAAAGCAGTGAATTTCTATCTGAAAGATCTTCTCAGGTCATGAAATCTCAACAATGACGGGTAAGAACACCTGTAATATGCGTTAGAATATCTAACAGAATGTCCTCCGGGTGATAGCAACGTAAAACAATGAAGAACAAAGAGCTCGTCATCATTGTATGAGTCTGTCTAATCCTAATTAGCTGATTTCGACCGGATAGCCGCTTGTTAAAGCTGTGGATTACCAGACTGAAAGATCCTGGTTAAGATCAGGGTCCCACACCTCATGTTCTTCAAGAGCGGTTCGGATCCGTTCTGTTGAACCCCCGTTCTTCGATCTCTTGATTAACTCCATCATGGGAGTTGGCTAACTTGTAATGTGCTCTATAAATGGTCACTGCCAGATAATGTATATCTCTAGTGTGAAATGATGGCTTAATTATACTAGCTCATCTAAATCAACTGTTGATTTATATACACCAACTATATACACAGCGACATTTATTACTTAATAAAACAAAAGATATGCAAGTAAAGTTTTGTTTAAATCACTGTATCAGATAAATTGTTAATACTATATATTCAATTAATGCTTTATATAAATAAAATTAAAAATAATAAATATATTATTCATTAAATTATATTAAATATTTTGCCCATTTTATAAATTAAACTTAAAATTGTTCATTATTTTCCAATTACGATAACCATTCAGTGATTGGATAATTATAACCTGATCGGTTTATAATGAGTACCGAAAACCGATATTGGATTCCCCTGAAAAAATTAATCTGAATCTGATAATTTTATATTTTTAATATTAATCCAGAAAACGATCGTTGAAATTTTTCGTACGTGGATATATTTTTATTAAAAATAAAATTATCATTAAATAAATATATATATAATACCTCAATTTTGAGATTAATCTTCCAAAGGCGACCTGCACTGGAGCATATAACCATAAAACAGAAATGCCTACAAGAATGGAATATCCTAAAAGTTTCCATAACATCAAAACTGTTATAATAACTTGAAGAGGTCCAATTATTAGATAAGGAAATGAGTATAAGCTCTGGAAAAAAATCATTATATTAAAATTAATAAATAATGTATCTTTATGATATTCATTTGTATTGTATACTCAGCAATATTAGCGCATATGACTGAAAAACTAGCTACTCGGATAAATAATATAAGGGCTTGTTAACTTTCATATGGAGAAAGCTGAAGAACGTTTATATTTTCTGTTAGCATGAGACGATAAAATATTCGTTAAGAGACATACTAAAATTTTTGAGTTGTGAAAAATAATTATTAAAGCATTAATTTGTCCAACAGATGGTATCACTTTTTCATTTTGTTGAAAATTAAAACATTAAATATGAAGAGGTAGGTCCTGTCAAAGGCTGCTACCCTGAAAAGGAATCAACCTATTTGCAGAGCAGGAACGAATGTGCAAGATCCAACCTTTATGAATAAATAGCTTTAAAGAATATCAGAATGGAACCCGAGTACTCTGGGATAAAGGCCTATATAGTTTCCTTGCAACCAATCCATCCATTTTATTAAAATACAAAAATTACCGAAAAAATAAAGAATAAAAAGACATTGCTAAAATTTTCTATTAGAGTTTTTATATATTTATGATTTTGTTGCTAGATGAGCAAATCACAAATGTTGTATATATATTTTTTAACTTAAATAGGTATTTGCTTCATATTAACTATTGACTTCCATGGTATGACGCTATATAGAGCCACATTTGGTTTCCAATTTGGAGCAATTTGGTACCCAAGAGCTTCACGGATCTTGGGTACCAAATTGCAGCTTGCAGCAGTAATTTGACCACCATGGTTATATAGGAGAAATATACGTCCATTTTTAAAAGTAATAATTATTAAAAGTGAAAAGTTATGTTTATCGAATTTGAGTTTTTATCATAGCCTTTCAACAAACTAAAAGGGTAGCTAATTAAAAATGTTGAAAAAATATACTTTAATGCAAACGTAAAATATTACATAAATATGATTAGCGAATTGATTTACGCTTAAGAATATTATACAATTTTCACAAAAAACAAATGTAATTCCTATAATTCAGAGAAATTCTTTAATATTTTTTAAATCACATTTGAACTTATGTAAGAAATATCATGCTTTAGCAACCATAAAATGTTCTTCAAGTGCCACTTCTAAAAGGTTGGCAATTATCATGGTGATTTGAGCTTTTGAAGTTGTCCATCTGAACAGATCAACGAGTCCACAGTTATATCATTTACTTAAGTTGTTCATCCAGAAAACACTTCTTCTTCCTTTACTCCTTTTTCCAATTATTTTATACTGTAGGATCAGTTGTAAAAACTATACCTTTCACCTCGCAACACATACCCCACATATTAGAGTTTCCGAATCTTAATTATATTGGATATTTCCTTCTTTTTTTCCATTTTTCTCACCACTTCAACATTTCTTATCCTATCTACCCAATTTATCCTAAGATTCCTTAGAAGATCAACTATTTAACTTACGTTATCGAATCTGTTAACATCATTCGAAAGAAGATTCACCATTTGACCAATGGATGATTCCCCAATTGAAGAATGACTTAATCGTAATGCCTGCAATAATATTTTTTATTTATTAAATTTATTATAGTTTAATGAATATATGTCAGTACAACTATAATCGTTATAATTTTATTTGTCTTACTTTTCTATATATAATGCTGCAACAGGCTATTCTTATTTTCATTCCCAATCTTTGTGCAGCAAAATAATATCCGTGAAGAGTGAATGCAATACTAGCTGATAAGAGACAAATACCAGCTGAAGACATATAGGCAATGAATGCATTTTCTCCTCTTCTGTTGTCAAAATAATCTATGACCATGCCTAAAAGATACGCCTGTCCAAACACAACCAAACATTCCTTGAAGACAATAATAAAAATACTTTACAACCTTAAGACATATCTGAAGAAACATTATTTACGAATTTACCTGAATGAAAGGAAGTGGACAAATTAATAAATATTTACATCCAAACACTCGTATCAAAGCTTTCAATAAACTCGGATTTTTCTTTGTTAATTCTTTATGCCATTCCCTGAAATAAATTGATATCTATAAATATTTGATTATTCGAAAGTCTACACTTGACGACAGCATCAGAAGTCAGTATTGAGTCTATGGAAGAACTGAAGTTCATTTATATCAATACGCCAATGATCCATTAAACTATTGGCGATTTTGCAATATATTGTCTAACATAATGATAATTTTGGCGAATAAGTTCTAAGTTTCGAATAAAATTACGATATTAATATAATTTCAACATGCAATAAGTTATCTGCCTGACTATAATGTATACGATGATCAGATGCACAGTGAAGTTTTGTTCATTTCAGTTGATTCTAATTGTATTCTAAATTGGCAAAGAGTTTTAATTTTAAGTCGTTCTCGAAAGGTTGCATGATTAACCGTCAAATGACGCAAATTGTTTATTCAAAATTGAAAACTGAAAACCCAGAGGCACAATTACATAAAAAATAAACAGGATCCACCTATAAGGTATTATAGGAGTTCTGCGAGATATGCCTAACAATAGCCAATGCACGGTGGGAACTTAATCCATGAAATGAGAGAGACTAAGTTGTCCTAAAATATTAGAAGTCTGTCGTCTTTAACAATAGCCAATGCACGGTTGGAACTTAATCCATGAAATGAGAGAGACTAAGTTGTCCTAAAATATTAGAAGTCTGTCGGAATTGAGCCCGGTCCTGTTCTTAATGATACTGTTACCTTTTATATCGATTTCGACTGTTACGTGCGCATTAATACCCTTACCAAAAGTTGATAATATGCCTCTTCCATAGACCCAATACTGACTTCTGATGCTGTCGTCAAGTATAATTAAAGAAAAATTCTCTAAAAGCAATGAATTTGAATGCATCGCTAAACAATCAGGAAGGATTAAAAAACTTATAAAATTAAAAAAAAAATCTTAAAATTATAAAAAATCATTTCATATATTGTATTTTCATTCTATTCTACTGATACTGTTACCTTTTATATCGTTTTCGACTGTTCCGTGCGCATTAATTCCCTTACCAAAAGTTGATAATATGCCTCTTCCATAGACCCAATACTGACTTCTGATGCTGTCGTCAAGTATAGTTAAAGAAAAATTCTCTAAAAGCAATGCATTTGAATGCATCGCTAAACAATCAGGAAGGATTAGAAAACTTATAAAATTAAAAAAAAATCTTAAAATTATAAAAAATCATTTCATATATTGTATTTTCATTCTATTCTGTCTTCATGATATTTCTGAAATTCATGTAAATTGAAATTATTACGAAAGAAATGTCGATGTTCATGATTAATTGCAATTATTTTTCCAATGGTAAGTATTTTATTTATTCAATCATCTAATTAAACAAATATTTGTTACATTACCATTGCACATATTCGAAGAATAGAAAATAAACTAAAACTTACTTTTGCAAACAATCTCCTAAAGATTCGGAATCATCTTCTTTGGGATGTCTGTACAAATCTTTCTCTTTCAAATCTACTTTTTGCCCTTTTGACAATACAGGATAAACCCAACTGAAAAATAATGATAAGATTAAACATATTTCGAACTTAAAAATTCATTATGTAAGACATAAAAATAAGGTTTTTGTCTGATACATATATATATAGGGCCTATATAGTTAATCTGATTATATCTTTTTCCTGTTCTTTTCTGCACAGAATTATAATCCATCATTATTCAAATACGCACTGTTGAGATTTTTTAAATCCATTAAATCTCACATCTATGTATAGAGAAGCTTCGTTTTATGTAAGTGGATTATTGTTAGCCGGATAGCCGCGTGGTAAAGCTGTGGCTTATCACCCTGGAGGATCCGAATTCAAATCCGTGTCCCACACCTCCAGTTTTTTCAGGAGGGTTCCAGGCTCTGCCTGTTGAACCCCATCCTTCAACCATCCAGTTGACCCCATCATGGGTTTGGCCGATCTGTGATGGGTTCTATAAGTGATCGCCGCTAGATAAAAATATCCCATCCTGTGATGAGCTCTATAAGTGTAGTTGCAGACAGATAAAGAATATACCATGAGGATGTGGCGGCTTAACAAAACTAACCTTAATTACTTTAACGATAAATTAAGTAATCCAAACTTCGTATATTAAGTTTTATATAAGATCTTACACAGTATCTATACAGTATCGCATGGATATAAGAATCACATACAACGTATCATCTGTGGAGGCCCAAGGTCCGGCTCACTGGGGAATGTCACTTCTCACCCAATCGTAAGTTATCGGAGTTGACAACTTTAGAGTCAGCATCGGGTGAGGAGGTCCCATCTCCGGCCGGGTCCGAAATACTCCGTTCTCCACTATCCCCTGAAATGAAAATAAACACGTTTGATGTAAACCGCACAAGAACTCCGGCATTGTGCAGGTGTTCGGAGGGGTTGTGCGAAGTTATGAGACAGAGGTCGAAATGTCATCTTCCCGGAAAAAAGGAAAAGATGTTTATTTGTTTATTGGAAGTGTAGAACGGGATTTTGAACAAAGAGAATCCAGTTGGTTCCAACCCGAGCCAGAAGACGAACATCTCCCTTTAGGCTCCAGTAAAATTTAGTCGGTACCCACTCGCCAGAAAAATCGGTTACTGTTCACCGATTATGAAACCCACTCGCCAGAAAAATCGGTTACTGTTCACCGATTATTGTTCTCCGTTCTTTGATCGCCGATTCCTATTAGCCGATTTTGCAGATCCCGATCTCTGACGGAAGCAGATATCGTTACTATAGCGGACTGGATATACCTCACCCGCTGTATTCTCGAATTTCACATCTGCGAAGATCTCCATATACCGTCTCGATATATTTTCTCGAAGACGAACAACAAACAGTCTTCTTCAAGCCGACCCTCCATCGGTAGTTCTGTGCCTTGATCCCAAGGAAGTCATTGCCATCAGAAAACCGAACTTTCATCCTGTCGAAGAAGACCGACCCTCAGGAGGATGTCCCGTACAAACTAAGGTATTTGTCCTCCGACATAAATTGTCGGATCTGTTGTATGTAAATAATTAATCTCTCTCCAATAAAAGATGTTTGTACCTACAAACGTAGTCTCAGTGTCAGTTTTGTCCAGCTTCTCGTCACCCGTCCTTATCCGCGTCACACGCCGCTTGTAGGATGTCCGCCTGTTGGAAACCGTTCGTTCTAGTCTTGCGGGCCCAGCGGGCCGTGCAGGCTTCACAAATCTGGTACATCAATATGGTATCTTATACTATAAGATATCATAATATATGATATGATTATATAGCGGAGAGTTGCCGAATTTGGAACGTTGCCAAGATTGGACCATCGCCGTACATTGCGCATTCAACACGTTTGTGCTGTAATTTTGGCAACACACAGAACATTTATGTAAATTACGCTGCAGTTTTCATTAGTATTGAAAAATTACTGACGAGAGAGTTTTTACAAGAGATTTTGTATTTAGACAGCTCTAAATAAAATAATTTATTAAATAACAGTACTGCCTCAGTCAGCTTTAAAGTAAATAGCAAGAAATGTTGTTATATTTTTAGATTGAAAATTTATTAGATATAAATTATTGTAATAGTTTCAGTAGTATGAGTTAACATTAGGGTTATGTAGCATGTTTTGACATATCTGCCGGATGCGCTCAGGTTGGACCATATTACAGTTGCTTTAATTGGACCGGTCCAATTTAAGCAACATATATATAACTCCGAATTAAATTTTATTTTTGTATAGGGGTCTTATGGTTAAATGAGGACATTATGGACGTTGGTCCGAAAGAGACTGATTTATTAATAACTTTGCAGCTTATAGGAATGGTGATACTGGTTTGAATGAGTGTAGCCGTGTTTATCATGAGCCCAAGGCTACTATTAACAGACATGCTGATAGAAAAAATGCTCTTGGAAATGAAGTAAAGGCTTTCGGTAAGCAACTCACATTTTCCGTGCACATGGAGAAAATTCTTTCCGAACATATTCTTCAACTTGAAGAATGCTTTTTTGGTTTTACCATTCAAAAAATACGAAAACTAGTTTTTGATGTCGCTGAAAAATACTGTTTGCCACATTCATTTAATAAAGATAAAAAAAATTAATAAGACGAAACCACCAAAAATTGGTCACAGAATATAAGGGGTACAAAATATAACTTCCTGGTTTTGTATTATATGTGATGAAACTAACGAAAAATAATCGGTCACAGAATATAAGGGGTACAAAATATAACTTCCTTGTTTTGTATTATATGTGATGAAACTAACGAAGAATAGATGATTCAATGTATTAAACGTCACACTTGGTAACGAAAAATAGATGATTCAATGTATTAAACGTCACACTTGGGTCCATACAAAATGTGCTGGAGTGAATCCAAAAATCAAAAACTACTTTTGTTTCATTTGTGCCTGATGGTCCATTCTGAGAAACCAGTGATCCATTTTAAGAAACCAGTTTCTTTGATTGGATCGATTGTTCAATTTTTATGATTTAATTTTTTGTTATAATAGTTTATGTTATCATAAAAATAAATCTCATTATTTTAAAGATTATAATTGTACTTTGTTTTTTCATCGAATCGTTTTTATTAAAAATGCTTCTACTCTCTTGTATATTAAAAAATGTTTAGGTGATCCAAATTTAGCAACTTTCCCCTATTATAATATCTTATAGTATAAGATACCATAATCCAAACTATGTGATCATTATTATTTAGCAACTTTCTCCTATTATAATATCTTATAGTATAAGATACCATAATCCAAACTATGTGATCATTATTATAAACAAACAAAAAATGGTACACAATAATCGAAAATATTTTTATATTTTTGAGAAATTTTAACCTATTAGTAATATAAATATTTTGAGGAATTTTTAATAAAATATTATTGGAAAATTAAATTCTGATAATCGACCGGATTGGTGCATGGAACGTTTCATTTTGAATCATGAGGAATAGACACATCGAATTCGGATTCACAAGTCTAAGATTCACTTGAGAACGACCCAAGCTGTCAATTCCCATTATTTATAATTAGTCTAATCCAGTGGTTTCCAACCTTTCTTTGACCATGCCCCGCCTAAGCATCTCTAAAATCCTGATGCCCTCTGTGAATACAGTATAATTTTTATTATTCAAAAAGTTAACTCCTATTCGCAAAGAGAAAGCCTAAAAATCTATTAACTTGGCCTAAACAAGTTTCCAAAAAACATGGCATCTATGGAACAGAAAAATAAAACAACAAAAGGACAGTTGAAGTACTGAGGTAAAATTCGCTACAAATTGTCAAAACATGATAATAATACGGAATATAAATTAATGTGAAAAAACAGCAAAGTTTTACAATTGCTATGTACAGTCCCGTGCAAAAAGTTTCTCAGGTTACAGGAAAAGGTTCGGCTATCCAACAATACGCAAAAGTACGGCAATAATCACGTCAAGAGCAGAGCGATGCTGCTGTAAGTTGGATAGGCATCATTCCACAGTTTCCATAGCTATAGGGGAGGGAAAGTAGTGTGGGAGAACTGAAAATTTTAAACTTCGAAAAAAGTATTACGATTATTTTGAAAGGAAGTCAATGTTTATTATTTAACTATACTTTACACAATATAATAAAAACATAACTAGATACCGAAAAACATAACAAGTGACTACAAATGTTAAGCGATAATAAAGCAGTTGCTGTAAACTTATGGTACGAATACCATATAATAAGTTATATGGCTCTATTATAAGTTGTTCAATCTTACCTTAAAGTTAAATTTAAAAGTTCGCCAGGTAAAAGTGCCTTACGGAAATTGGTATCATTTCTTTTAAATACAAATCGAAGAAGCAGACGATAATTTCTATCGAGCATACGTTTGCGCATGCTTGATATAAATTATCGTCTACTTCTTCGAACAGATGTGGTATATGGTTCACGAATTACATTTGATAACTGATTTATTTAATATAAAAAGCAATCTTTACTGACATATTAATCATATCCAGTGGACATATTAAATTATTCCAATTTCACTTAATACAAATGTATCTTAATGAATAAACTGTATATTTATATTTCATTGTTGATTACAAGTAATTTTTGCAAAGTGAGTTATTTGACTATTAAATACAGCAGCAGAAAAAATATAAAATCTCCGATTAGTCGTGTCAATGAAATGGTGACGTCTCTTCCCATTCACTCTAAACCTATCTCCCGTATTAACAGAGAAAACGGTCGAGTTCATTTCGTTCCGCGACGTCTTCGGACGTTAATGCCTGACGTACTACTCGATAGTGAGTCAGCCACTTTCTCCCCTACACAGAACCTGCAAACTTTTTACACAGGACTGTACATTCTGATTTTAATTTAAAAAATGTATATGTCACAATATATATTTATATACTGTAGAAATGAAAAATATTAATTGTTAACTCATTTTCGAATTGCCCCCTGAAAAATCAAATTGCCCCCTTCTGGGGCATGCATCTCCCGTTGGGAAACACTGGCCTAACCTGAACACAGGATGGATAGTCTATGATTGTATCTATAATGACTTCGAAACTTAATCATCAAGTAAAGATTGAAGAGTGACATTAAAAACAATACTCCAGTAAACAATTATGCATTATTCATCTGATGAAGAATTCTAAATATCCAGATCTAATTGTGACATCATTATAACTTCCAGTTTACCTTAAATATAATTTGAAATACGTAAATATAAAATTTATATACCTGAAAAAGATATAAGAGAAAATGTTGGCCGTTTCAATAGGATGGCTTTCATTCAATTCTTCTACATCCATAATAAACGTTCTCTACATACGAATAGAAACTCAAACTTTCATCTGCAACATTTAACGAGATGGATATTTATCCTGTAAACTATTTCATAACAAAAAAAGTAAAATATTCCAAACGACAATTCATCGACCTAATTACCAAATTTGATTTTTACGAAATTATTTTCTAGAAACAATAATTAAATAAAATTTGCAGTTTCATTAAATTTTATGATATTCCTATTCCGTTTGGACTTTATACATAATTAGCATTGAATATATTTTAATTGTGTCATTCTTTATTTCAATATTTGCCTATCATCATTCGTGCATAATTAATGCCACAAGATAATCGAAAGAGTTTAAATATTATGCATTATCGTGATACCATTCGAATAAAATTTTCATCAAATTTTAAAGGAATATTTATAATGCATTCTTTAAAACATAATTCTTTACAATTTATTAAATATTTTCAATATTCAAGAAATTTTGAAAGCAATATCTAGAAATAAAATAATTATTAATGCCACAAGAAAATTGAAAAAGTTTAAATATTATGCATTATCGTGATACCATTCGAATAAAATTCTCATCAAATTTTAAAGAAATATTTATAATACATTCTTTAAAACATAATTCTTTACAGTTTATTAAATATTTTCAATATTCAAGAAATTTTGAAAGCAATATCTAGAAATAAAATAATCTTTCATCAATATTCATATAAATCGTTTTAATGCAATACGTTTTTTTTTTTTTTATCGCCCCCTTTACGACCGTGTCCTCTTTTTAGAATAATTAAAAATATGGAAAATATGGAATAGCTCATAAAATATAATCTTCAGCGTTATAACGTCTTTATTGAATGTCATAAAAGCCTATCAAAAACCTTAAAAATTATTAAAGAGAAACCTTTAAAGTTTTGAAAGTCTGCCATTTTTTAAACAATAGAATTTAATTCTTTATTAATTGATGTATCATCGAATAGTTTTATTCGAATTCTTAATAGGTCAGAATCTCGGCGATAGACCTTACCTACATCTCAAATATTCCGATTTTAAATAAAATCCCTGCGAACAAAAATTTTAAATTCACTCTTAAATTTTCTAAATTTTCACTTCAAGGCCGTGACACACTGAACGCGACGCGAAGCGAAGCGGAGATGACAAAAATATTTATTTCATTCGCTTCGCGTTACACTGCGCCGCAGCCTGTCTACATTGTAGCCCAGTTAGGCCCTTTGTACACAGAGCGTATCGTCATAGACGCGTAGAAGATTCGACTTGCAGTTGATACGCGTACGCCTGCACATCTATTACACAGAGCGATTACAATCGTAATAATTCGTTCATTCAATATGGCGTCCAGCGAGGACGATGATGATTTATTATTTTTGTCTTCGCCGAAAAAGAAGGAAAATAAGTGTTTTGGTTTCATCCCCCTATATTAAAAGAAATGTAAAATAATTTATTGTTTATTGCTACCAGGGAATTATCAGATAATGAAGAATTTTAAACATTTCACAGAAAGGTATTTTACATTATATATCGAATAGCATCATTCAAAGTAAAATCTTACCACGTTATGTGCTTTTTTTTAGGAATAGAGTTAAAACTATGTGTTGCTTTTCCATGGCCATGGAACCATTGTGCTTATTACAATTATTTTTAATTAAAATATATTAATATTTGCATACATATCTGTCCAGTTCATTAAATGAGTTATATCATTCCATGCTTTTTCTATTATATACTTCTGAGAATATTCAAACAATGAATAATTATACAAACATGGATACTTTTCTATTGTTTGTACGAATTTAATGGCATTACATTCACCCATTTTTCATATACGACTAGATAAATCGTACCGAGTATACAAACCAGCCTAGCTTCATATGGCTAGGGAACGACAGTACGGTACGACAATGTCTACGTGACATGAGATTAGAAGAATACCGAAATTTCTGAAGATTGAAAAGTATGACGAATACGTTAGGCTGCTGTTCGTGTACAGACATGCAATTGAAAACACGTGGCGCTGCAAGGAAACGATGCCGCGTCTATGACGATACGCTCCGTGTACAAACGGTCTTATTTCTCATGTTTCATTCATTTCTCAATAGAAGTTTGAGGAGTGTGGTTGACTTGTTATTAGAAAGAAGTGCTCGTATATTTTCGGTATTCTTCTAATCTCATGTCATACAGACATTATCTTTTTTGTACTTCTAAAATAAACTCTATATCTGAATCCCAACTACATAGTTGAACTCGCCATTTTCCAAATATATAAAACATTCATTTCCATTGGTCGATTGCTTCCTTCGCGTCTTGCCCCACCGTATTGTTCGCGCGTGCTGATTGATCAACCTCCAATTTTTTCATCTCCTTTCGCGCGTATGGGCGCGTTAACTCAAGCAGCCGCACCGGAAATGCTAGTCCAGGATATATTATATGCACATAACCTCGCGAAGTTGCTTTCTTAAGGCCGTGACACACTGAACGCGATGCGAAGCGAAGCGGAGCGAAGCAAAGATGACAGAAAAATTTATATCCTTCACTTCGCGTTGCACTGCGCCGCAGCCTATCCACATTGTACCGAGTTATTTCTCATGTTTCATGGATTTGCCGATAGAAGTCGTTTGCAGAGTATGATCGATTAGAAAGAAGTGATCGTATATTTTCAATATTCTTTTAATCTCACGTCATGTAGACATGGTCTTTTTTGTACTTCTAAAACAAATTCTATATCTGAATCCCAGCTACACGGTTGAACTTCCGCCATTTTCCAAGTATATAAAATATTCGTTTCTATTGGTTGATTACTTCCTTTGCGTCTTGCCACACCGTATTGTTTGTGCGTGCTGATTGATCAAAGTCCAATTTTTTCATCTCCTTTCGCGCGGCTATGCGCGTTAAATCGAACTGCCGCACATGAAAAGCTAGTCTAAGGCGCGGTTTCCACTGTACGATTTCGTCCAGCAAAACGGATCCGTATAGCCGGTATCCTAGCAATGACCCGTTTACGGACAGCAAAATCACGACGGATTGACTAGACCTCTCTCCTACTTTCTGCTGGATACGAATCCTTACGGAATTGACGTCACCGATTCGAAAGCCAATAAGTAACTACTTTCTTGTGAACGAGAGCTTTGAAAAACATGTCGGTAAACGACGAAATACTTATAAATTTGGTTAGTAAAAACGTTTGTCTTTACGACAAATCCCGAAAAGAATATCACGACAAAATATTAAAATATAATATTTGGCATAGATAACAGAACAACTTAAACAAGATGGTAAGTTCATGAACAGAATACAGTATAGCTAATCGAATTCGTCTTGTGCACGTGTTCATTCTTGCTTTATAAAATATTATTTACTTTTCAAAGCGTGTATTAAACAGCACTACTCATCACTATATGATTATATCTTCCTTCCAAAAGTGTTAAATTAAAAACATTATATTTATGAAAATCATAGATTTGATCGAAATAGATAAAACACTTTCTCCATTTTGAAATAAACTTTTTCTATCGACGTATTTGATTGGTTTATTTTTACAACATTCGTTATTGGCTACTTCGACACAACGTTTTATAAGTTACGGATCCGTTATACGGCCTATGTGAGTGCGAAAACGTTTTCTGTCCGAAATCGGAAGCTGCTGGACGGCGTCGTGCTGGACGAAATCGTATAGTGGAAACCGCGCCTAAGACACATTGTACGCGCGTAACCGCGCGAAGTGGCTTTCTTATGCTTCGCTTCGCGTCGCATTCAGTGTGTCAAGGCCTTTCTGCTTCGCTTCGCGTCGCCTTCAGTGTGAAGGCCTTTATATTGTAAATTATTTAAAAAATGTAACACTTAATCGACCTAAATTTTGCACATGAAATGATTTATGTTATCAAACTTAAATAAGATAATACAAAAGTGAATTTAGAATTTTAATTTTTCGAGGATTTTTATTTAATCCGAATACTTAATATGTAATGTCATTATCATCATCAATCCAGATTTTCCCTTTCTGAATTTGATATTGTACACTAGATTGATTTTTAATTACTTTATTCTTTCTTATTGAATGTAATAAAATTCGAAAATATTATATATTAAGAGATAATCCCAGAAGTTTCACTGCCTCTCATCTTTAAATGTCTGAAGTTAGTAGGTTTTATGGCGTGACACTGAAGTTATCTTTATTAGCAGAACCGAATTTAATAAAAATCTACTAATGTTATTCCTGGAGAATATATAGAAACTGATATAGATATATGGATTACAAAGTTAAAAAATTGATTAGAAGAGGTAGAGTATCAAAAAATTGATTAAAAGAGGTAGAGTAAATTTTATGTGAACACAAAATTTTGAAAATATAAACAGATTTATTTTTATCACACCTATTTGAATTTTCTTCCAATCAAAAGCTATAAATAATGTAAAAAATTGAATTTATTATTCGTAAATTGATAGTATCAGTTTTATAAACAGAAAATGAGAACTGTTACTGAGAAAAATATGCTACATCACTCTATAAATTTTATCGATCGTTGACTTTAACCTCTTTTCTTCCATTTTCGATTCTCAGTATTAATAGTTTTATGGGGAAAGATCAATTATTTTAATGAAATTCTATTAATTCACTACATTCAAACAACATATCGAAAATATCAAAATAATAAATATTTGTTTTCGTAAATATATTTTACTTTGCTGTTAAAATTCGAAACCATTTTTAACTTAAATGTTAAAATTTAGAAAGTGAACTCAAATTAAAACTTAGAGGAAAAAAAAATGTGGAAAAAATGATTAATTTTTCTTTCACACCAACTAAACATAATATTTTAAAAAATAACGAACGAAGAAATTTTGTAACATCACTTTATATTAAGCAAAATGTAAACTGTTGAATATTTAATACCTCAACTGATGCATGGCGGATGTAGATGACATCAAAAACAGTAATATATCTTGTATTTATTTTCTCTAAATAATAATAGTATTAAAAATCAAAAGACGTGAAGTGTCATTAAATTGGTAATTTTGTTAACTGGTAACGTAACATAAATATCTCTATTTCATAAAACTTGAAAAATACTTAATTGTGATTAATATGTTTTCAAACTGATAGCACAATAAACAAGATTTTAGTATTGCTAAATAACTGAAGATAATATTTAAATACAGCATTATTCCTTATAACATTTTCGATGAAATCAAAAACAACAAATTATTAAATTTAATTATTTTAATAATGAAAATATAAAAAGATTTATTTGAAAAATATAATAAAATTGGAAACAATAATGAAAGAGGTATTGGAGACATAACAATGAAAGTAATTTTTAATAGTTTCATTATTATCAGAAAATCATCATCTGAAGATGCATTTAATAGATAAGGTCTTAGATTTTGTTAGGCTTTTTTGGAAAACTCCAAACGAAAATTATATCAAAAATATAAGTAACTATTCAAATTTCCCAGAATCTTTTAGGCATTTCTGGTACATAATTATCTCCTATATAGCATTTATATCAATGCCTGAATATATATACTGGATAGTCTGCTTCTAGTGGTACGTTCCTAGATGACAATCAAGAATCTAAATATATACTGGATTGCCTGCTCAATACTAGTACGTTCCTAGAGCAATCAAGAATCTAAATATATACTGGATTGCCTGCTCAATACTAGTAATAAGTGAAGCCGTTTCGCTACATTGGTTTACTCCACTAGCATCGACGCAGACAATTGGCTTTGTTTTGGTGGCCAAATTCCATTTATACCCACTTCGCCACTTCAGTGGCTTCACTTGTTGCTAGTATTGATCAATCTATCCAGTATATATTTAGATCGTTCGAGACAATGAAGCCAATGAATTGGTGGGATCACGTGGTATAATAATGCATATTGGAGTACTACATACTTTTTATTAATTGTTTGGATCTGGTCATCATACTTACTAATATAAATGAAATACATCTGGCCACCAAAGCAGAGTCAATTTCCTATATCTTCGATTTTACGATGTTGCTGGTGAAGTAAAGTAATGTAGCAGGACGGCTTCACTTGTTGCTAGAGTGAGCAGGCTATCCAGTATATTTTTAGGTAGTTGATTTATATCAATAGTTGCATCAACTGTTATGTCGGCGTGACTTTTATAAAAATTCAAAACTGAATTCGGAACAATATTTATTCAGTAAATGAATTCTGAAGTATTTTCAGACTTAATCGTCCTTTATCAGTATTATTGTATACAGCAGAAGGATATATTTTTGACACTATCACTTTTCACATCATATATTTAAGTTATTTTGAAACATTACCGTTATAAATGATGACAAATCTCCAGAATCGGTGACTAATTCTATAATTAGTATTTCAGTAATAAACTCTAATACCTGATGAGATTACATTTAATACACGTCGACTATCCCGCAATTCTTACTATGAATCTTAACAGTATTCTAAATTTAAACATTTCAAGTTAATAGAAAGTCCCAAAATTTTTGTTGGAATTTGGGCCGAATTTCAATAAAAGCCAGAAGGATTAAACACGTATATTCGTTTGAACCCGAATTCTTCTTGAACTCAATTATTAATTTAGGATGCGGAATTTAAGTGGGATAGGGTTCAATGGATTAGGCTTGGAACATCTACAGAAAAACTGGAAGTGTAGAACTCGGATTTGATCTCCAATCTTCCAGATTGTAAGTCACAGCTTGCGGCCCAGGAGGAGGGCTTTCATCAATCATAAACATTGCTATAGAGTTAGTACCCACTTAATTACAACTTCAACCATTTATTGTAATCTAAAGGATTCAGATCTGAAGATGCAGTGGGTCATTCTTCAGTTGAACACGCTAAGTTCAAAGTTGAACATGCTAGGTTAGCCACCTCTGAGTAACTTTGGCCTGGTATGACGGAGCACTCTTATTGGAAGGATCAGTTGATATGGCTGAAAACACCAGAGTTCAGTCAATTTAAAAATTTATTCCGTGTACTTCACGCTAGTACGTATGTTCGTAACTATAGCAGTGCCTGCACTCTATGATTGAAATTTACTTTTAGATTTAAGTTTAAATGTAATTAATATTTGCAATAGATAATAAATTCCTTATAAATTATTTTAAATTATTAATCATTTTATTAATTTTATAGCAGTTAAAACGATACGTTAAAGATATTTTAATAATTTTAATTATTAAAGCATCGAATTATTTTACTGCAAGCAACACAGAAACAGAAAATTGTAACCAGTGTGTCAACTTTCAGTTTTTATGTTTCGAAATCAACAGTATTGCAACTGAAAACATTGTTAAATAAATTTAATTTTTCAGTTTTTACAGAAGTCTCTAGTTATAATACGTCCAATCAGAAAGGGCATTTCAGTCACGTAATCATGACGTTACCTTTCACCTGCAAGTTAAAAAAAAAGGTAGGCCAGATGGCCACGTGGCTCATTTTGTATTCTGAGATAGGCCAAAGGGCAACTCTCCTGCTCCACCTACTAGGGTACTACAGGGTACTTATGTCTGCGAGAATAATCTTGGCTTAATCATAGCCTGCCACCTCTTGGTCTACGAAGCGAACGAAACACAGATACGGCGGACTCGCTCAGGTTTTCCAGGACTAGGGGTAAGACTGCCGCATCCGTACCCTGTGCACTGTGTCGCTGAAGCGACCTTTATTTGTCGAGAATCGTCTTCTCCACAGAGAGAGCGAAAACACAAAGAAGCTGAACGGATTTGCTACTACAGCGACCGTCTTCGTCCCCGGAGGGATCGAAAACACAAAGAGGCTAAACGGATTTGCTACTACTTATTCTCTTTAAAGGAGATCACCTTAACACACCATAGCTCGGGCACAACCGCCGCGAAATTGCGACAGCCCGCTGGAACGTCGGAAAGAAAGGAATCGCTGAACCTTCCTTGATAGCAGAACCCTTACTAATAATCGCATCGGGAGGGCGGATCGCGTGATCGCGCAAATCAACCCACCTTGGAAAAAGGCGAGAATCTCCCCGATTGGTTCACCGATGCAACCCACTGTCAGCGCCTGACTGGTGGGCTCCGTGGAGACGATATCCACCGACGCCGTGCAATGGCTGGGCTCTGGCGCCTTGTCGTGGCCGAATATCGCTCGGATCAATTTGCGCATGCTCCATATAAATTATCGTCTGCTTCTTCGAAGAGATGTGTTATATGGTTCACAAATTACGATTATCGAAGCGAATTTGAAGAAACATATAGAAAGAAAAATCAATCAATTATCAATAATCCACATAATTTTCAATTATAACTTCCCGCGGCTGTCTACTCGGAGGAACCACTTCCTTTCGACAACCGCTGGCGCACACCGACGTCTGCACACGCCCACCCTGGTGTGGGATCGTCTTTGCTTGAATTTCGCCAAGCTTCTGGCAACATCTTAGTTTATCCCTATCACTATGGACGTATCGGCTCCAGCTAAACAGGTACAGGCATAATGACAGCCAGTAAGCCCTCCCGTCACGTCAATCGGGCGTCCTCGAGAGGGAGATGGCCGCATGGTAAAGCTATGGCTTACCATCCTGGCGATTCCGGGTACAAATCCAGGTCCCATACCTCTACTTTTTCAGAAAGGATCCAGGCCCGGTCCGTTGAACCCCCATCCTCCGATCATTTTTTTTGTCAACAGATGACCCCACTTTACACTCAGTAAGAGTGGAAAGTGGCGTACTAAGTGGCGGGGCGAAACAAGCCCTTCCACAGGCTGCCCACCCCTGCAGAGGGGTCCGCCGGATTGTGGAGAACGGGTATCGACGGGCCGGGCCCGGACTCCATGATAAAAAATTTCAAGGGGTGGGACCCGCGATTCGAACCTAGATCCTCCAGAGTGGAAAGCTGAAGCGTTTCCAAGCGGCCAATCCGGCCGACCCCTTCAACCATTTGGTTGACTCAGTCATGGGTGTTGGCCAGCCTGTGATGGGTTCTATAAGTGGTCGCCGCCAGAAACAGAATATCCCATGAGGATATGACGGCCTTATCTAATTAACCCAACCTAAACAAAAAGATTGAATGTTCATCCTTCGTTTTTTTGAATTTCGGGTGAAATGCAAGCGTCATGAGTTTCTGAACAAAGAATTATTATAGATTTCAGAATATTTTTTTCGAGGTTAGGTTAGGTTAATTAGTTTACGCCGCCATATCCTCATGGGATATATTATATCTGGCGGCGGCCACTTGTACAGCCCATCACAGGCTGGCCAACACCCGTAATGGGGTCAACCGGATGGTTGAAGGATGGGGTTCAACGGCCGGCCCGGACCCCCCTCTGAAAAACTGGAGGTGTGGGACCCGGATTTGAACCCGGTTCCTCCAGGTGGTAAGCCAAAGCTTTACCACGCGGCCATCCGGCCGACAATTTAGTTCGAAATGTCATTATTACGAAACGACTTATTTATTTCCAATGTTTTTCGAAGCACGTATTCATATCTATACGATAAACGTGAATAAATAATAGAAGGAATCATTGCTGAATCGTACTGATACAATTTGGGTTTAGTAATCAGTAATAAATATAAGACAAGGCCGTGCGGTAGATTTTATCAGTATGAAGCAAATCTTCAAAATGCCGACCCTTACAGTGCCGCCTGATGCATCCGCCTCTCTGTTTCATAGCACGGCACGGCCCTGATATAAGATTTTTCAACTAGTTACAAAGTGATTCTATAAGTGATCAATAGATGGCGTGTAAAAAACCATTCTTATTTTCTGGTATGATGGAGTGCAAGCGGAACATAAATTGGTCTGAATTCCTGAAATTTTCTGTTCCTGATTTCAGTTTCCAGGTAATTGGATTGCATTATCCATTAAGTAAATTTAAATGTTTTATTTTCGAATTTCATAACAAAATAGGAATATCATAATTAAATTTCTTAATATCAAATATTAAGAAATTTTTCTGATATTTTTGAATGAATTATTTTTAAGAATACCTGTTACAAAAAAAAAATGAATTAGTAAATCTAACTAAAGAATTTTTGTTTGTATTCTTTGCTTTTATTCATTTCTCAGGAGTTTTTTTTTGGCATTTTCGTTATATTAATAGATTATGTTGTTTATTTTCAGATAAAAATTATCTACAAAGGTTATTGTGCTAATATGAGATCGGAGCGGCCGGATGGCCGAGTGGTAACGCGTTGGCGTGCCACACTGGAGGACCCGGGTTCGCGTCCCGGGTCTGCTCCCAGATTTTTTTCGGGGTAGTGGGCCCGGCCCGGTGATCCCCGTCCTTCACCATCCGGCCCCCCTCCACTCGTAATCTCCCTGATTGGAAAGGGGGCGTAAAATATGCCAAAAAATTGGGTGCAGCCCGTCGTTGGAACTGGCCCCGTCCCCTTAGTAATCTCCCTGATTGGATCGTGGTTGGAACTGGCCCCGCCCCCTTAGTAATCTCCTGATTGGAAAGGGGAGTGGTTGGAACTGGCCCCGTCCCCTTAGTAATCTCCCTGATTGGAAAAGGTTGGAACTGGCCCCGCCCCCTTAGTAATCTCCCTGATTGGAAAGGTTGGAACTGGCCCCACCCCCTTAGTAATCTCCCTGATTGGAAACGGGGTGTAAAATATGCAAAAAAAAAAAAAAAAATGTGAGATCGGAAGAAATAAGTAATAAAAATAAGAAAGAAATCTATAATTTTAATTACTGGCTTTTCTTTTATATTATCTACTTGGGAATAAAATTGAAGAAATTTACTAAATTATAAATTATAGAGAAATATTAAATGCAAAGTATGCGATCATTTTCAATGCAAGTGATTTCCTAGAGCAGATTTCACGTCGCACTAGAGGACGCTAGTCTATTGTAAGAGGTAGAGTTCCCAGATAGATAGACTACAGCAAATAGCCGCCATTTTATATCCTTCTGCTAATCGAATATCACGGATAACTTTATAAAAAGTAAACATAATACTATATTACTTTTCTAATTTATAAATACAGCAGTTGCTTACCTGGCAAACGAAAATCGTATTTTGTAAGTTTTCCTTCTATTATTTTGTAACCACTTCTTTTTATCTCTAACTTCTTTTTACTTTGCGGCAAAGGAAAGAATCTATGACCATTTTCTCTTCGATTAGAACAATTTATCGCGTTATAACAAGGCATTTTCTTAAAAAAATAACTAGAAAGCCTATGAACGCAATGATAACTCCCTATCTAACAAGATATAAAATGGCCGATTTGGCTGCATCTGATAGCGCAAAGGAATGCGATACTCTATCTCTCTAGGGACTCTAGTAAGGGGGAGCGCAAAAATTGACAATATCATTTATCAATCTTCAGTAACTTATTTCCTGTTAATTTTATATTGCTTTCCATCCTAGTAGATGCTAATTCAAAATGCTCGCCTCGAACTGTTAGTAATCATGGCGGAGGAGTATGGAACACAATTAATCTCGCCCAAATTTACTGAAAAACATCTGAAAGTTTGTAATCAAGAATCCAATCCTTAGCATCTTCCACGCTGCCATTTAATAGATGGTGGCCTGATGATTGATAAGCATGTAAACTAGAGAAGGTAATACAATTAAGCTGATTTCCTGTAGTGAATTTTGAAATGTACCATTACTTAATATCTAACAAAAATGGCAGTGGAGAATAATTATAAGATCACTATTTGCATTTTTTTTCCATCTCAGACCTTAAGAACTACAAATATTTATTATTGCTTTATCAATTTGGTGTACAATATTTTAAAGCAAAATTATGTTTTCGTAATAAGAATTACAGCATAAATCTAAAGAATTAAATTATAAATAAGTTTCGGATTTTTTCTGTAGTGTTTTCTTTTGAGATAACTTTAACTTTTCAGTTAAAAATGTATAATTTAAATATAGTACTTGATAATCGAAAGATATTACATAATAATAGCTTCACGTATTCAGAGCAGGCTCAAGGCACGATGCAAGTGATGCACTAAAGTCACTCTATGCTGCTATAAAGAAGTATGGACATGACCTTGAATGCCGCCATGTTTGAGACATCTAGTTAATGCGAAGCTTAGGTATAGGCACCGATTCAAAACAGAATTCCCTTTTTCCCGTTATATTATAAATATATAATATTATATAAAATTTATGCGAAGATAGTAATCATACTGCTGACTCATAATTATTTATCATTGTCCTAATCTTAAAAATTAAAAAAATGTCGAATAAAAAATTGTAAATAAACAATGTTTTATAAGTTACTGGGATTTAAATATAGTAGGAAAAAATATAATGTTATCATTAGTGCTAAGGAAACATAGACTGTTAAATTTTCATTCTAGAAATTATACTTTATAAATTATTTAAGTAACATGTATAAATTATTTAAGTAACATTTTATTTTCATAAGTTGTTTAGGCAAGTTTTAAAAATAATCTGGGCAATGTGTATAATATAAAGTACTTGTTTTAAAATTATTAAAAAGTAACTTGAACATTTTAATACATAAAATATATAAGACAATAATTAATAAATAATTTGAACATTTTATAAATAAAACACTTAATGACTTGAAACAGCATTTTTTCATTCCCATACTTCGGCTTCCACATTTTATGTTTCTGTTTTTTCTTTCAATTGAGCTTATTTTATTTTATTTATTTTCTTAATAATGAAATAAATTGTTATTTTACAATATTGTTCAATTAAATGTTGGCCAAAGTCATGGCAAGCTGTAAAGTTTTCTCTCAAAAATATAAAAAAAACGAATCATTTCTATCATTATAACCAAAAGCTGCACAACCAGGCATCTTCGAATTAAGAAATGATTTAGATAACTATATATACATAATTGAAAAATTGTTATCCGACGCCACATGTAGCCAAATTCAGTTTTGCTTCAAGCTTAGCTCCTCGACAATGTCTCAAACATGGCGTCTGGAACCATGTGACACGGAGCTAACCAATGAAATGCTTCCACTCTCGGCAAAGTCTAGGGAAAAGCATGTCCATACTTCTCCATAGGAGCATAGAGTAACTTTTTCTCCGAACCTGCAACAAAAGCGCGCAACATATCCGCGATCCACCAGATGTCGGTATTTCTGCGAACCATCAAAGGGCGTTGCGCGATCATGTTTCAGCAAGTCTGGACGGCCGTTGACGATCAGTTCGCTAGAAAGATTGTTTCCTTATTACACGAAAATGGAATGGTCAAAGGATATGACTCTAAAATTTATAGAATTATATGAAAACAACAACATTATTTGGGATCCGAGAAATAAGAACCATTTCAATAAATTATTGAAAAATGATGCTTGGAATAAAATAGCGATTGATTTGTCGACGCATTCATCATATGAGATATCCGCTGATGAATGCCGGAAAAAAATGCAAACACTTCTGTCTTCCTTCAGAAGAGAGAGAGCAAAATGGGAAAGGAGTTTGGGAAATGGAAAAGGTATGTGCTATCAAAAGTTAATAATATTGAATAACGAACATTTATATCATTATTAATTATTAGTAATCTTCTTTTTATTGTTTTATAATTATTTTACAAAATTATATAAAATTAATTTGTTTTATAAGGTGACCTATGGCAGAATTCCATTTCGGGAGGCTTATATATTACTGCGGAGACTTTATTATCGGATGAGGCCGAAACTAGCAGAGTAATTAAATATAGAATTTAAAAATAACTTCTAAATTTTAAATTTAATTAATTAATTATTAACTCAACAGATGGTGGCTCCATAGCTTTAATTCAAAAATAATCGTAGAAAAATTTAATATAGACTTTGTCCGCCAGGAAGTTTGGCATGTTGATTTATGTAATTTGAAATGGTTAATCCTCTGATTAGTGTTGATTAGAGTGTGTAATCCGACTTGAGCCAAGTCCTTTGCCCAGGTTTGCCAAGAGGGCCCGTCGCTACGTACATAGCCCGCCTGGGAGCGCTAGTTTCGGCCTCATCCGATAATAGTCTCCGCAGTAATATATAAGCTTCCCGAAATGGAATTCTGCCATAGGTCACCTGTGGGTAGGGGCAGGAATATACCCAACGTCTGAACCCGCATGGAGTAAAAGGCTCCTAAAGAGGTTACTTCGCTTTGGTGGTTCGGGGGTCCGTCACTGGGAGCTCACTTGTGGGTTCCTATACGGAATCGGAACTGCTTCGGTGGTGTCCACATCCTTCACTGAGGTCCTGCGGCGGGCCCCCATACGGACTCGGACCGCCCGGCGGACTCGTCCGCCTCATTTTCGGCACTTTCGCCTCCTCTTTTCGCTTTCGCGCTTTTCTTTTCGAGGGACAAGTTTCACATAACCCCCGTTGGAATCGGGACAAAAAAAATATTCTGCCATAGGTCACCGTGGTCTAATCGGTTAAGGCATTGGGGCGCTATTCCAAAGATCCCGGTTTGAGTCCAGTACGGAGGCAAAATTTTATTTCGTGAAAATTAATTTAAAAATTATAGTATAATCATTAATTACTAGATGGCGCCACCTCAATTCTAAATTCTAAATTTAATTAATTAATTATTAACTCAACAAATGGTGACACCATAGCTTTAATTCAAAAATAATCGTAGAAAAATTTAATATAGACTTTGTCCGCCAGGAAGTTTGGCTAGTTGATTTACGTAATTATATTTGTTTAGTTTTAATTATGCTGCCAAATATCATATAATTTACAACGACCACTTCAGATCTATCACACGTATCTCATATCACAGACAGCACAATATACGTAATTCGATCAACTAGAATTCTGAAGAATGAGCATTCAATGACTATACATGAATTTTACTGATAAAAACTACATGTATATAATAAGAAATTTAATTCTGATTAAAATATTAATTACGAGTAATTTATCTAAAATTTTTCGTTCTGAAATGAATCTATGTCATATAATTGTGAAAATATGTCATTAGCATTCTGAATTTTCATTAGATGTGTACGAAAAGATTATTTAAGATATTAACACTTGTTATAAATAAAATAAAAACAAAATATTGATAATTATATCTATTACATATATAATTAAGATATGCAAATTTTTATATTCTTAAATGGATAAATTCGCCAGATTGTATCTGAGAATAATAATTGCATACCACTTTGGATGTCGAGATCATACTTCCAAATTTGCAGAACGGACCGGGACATTGAACACCATACTTAAATCTTCTAGTTGTGGTCCTCATAAGTATGTCGACATGTATAGGTTTCTAAAAGTGGATGCACCCAGATACAATAAATCCCATGTGTGATATGGCGGATTAACTAAAATTTAACACTCTAATCTTAACTGGAAAAATAAACTATAAATTTAATTTATACTTTACAGGTATGAAGATAATTCACCAGCAAATAGATAAACTTTATCGTTATTTAGGAAGATCCATATCAAGATACCCTTTATACTTTTTATTTATACCATTACTTCTCACTTTACTCTTATCTCTGGGAATTTTACGAATTTCATATCAAAGAAATTTTGAGATTCTGTTTAGTCCTACAAACGGAAGGGCTCTAAAAGAGCGTGAATTGGCACTCAAATATTTTTCCTTAAATTTATCAACTGAATATGATCCAAGTAGAATAATTGATACAGGTATGGGTGTTGCTATCGCCCTCAAACCAGTAGATGGAAAATGTATTTTGCGAGAGCATATTTATCAAGAGATTCGCCTGTTAGATAAAGCAATTCGAAATTTGACTATAAGATGGCGAGATAAAGAATTAAATTACAGCCAAATATGTGCAACTAACTTCGGAAAATGTTTCGAAAATGTTGGAATTTTCGATTACAAAATTATCAAGGAATTTCAAAATGGCACTTTTTCCATGAAATATCCGGTGGAAATAGATTTCAAGACATATAAATTTATCCCCTACGTTTTGAATTTTGGAGGGGTTACGACTGACAAGCAAGGATATATTAAAGAAGCATTAGCGTTCAGATTAATATATATAACAAATTCTGGAAGTAAAAGCGATCTGGAAATTTCTAAACCTATAAGATGGCGAGATAAAGAATTAAATTACAGCCAAATATGTGCAACTAACTTCGGAAAATGTTTCGAAAATGTTGGAATTTTCGATTACAAAATTATCAAGGAATTTCAAAATGGCACTTTTTCCATGAAATATCCGGTGGAAATAGATTTCAAGACATATAAATTTATCCCCTACGTTTTGAATTTTGGAGGGGTTACGACTGACAAGCAAGGATATATTAAAGAAGCACTAGCTTTTAGATTATTTTATGCAACAAGTTCTGGAAGTAAAAGCGATCTGGAAATTTCTAAACAATGGGTATCCGGAATAATTCAAATAATTCAAAATATGCAGTTTCTATACATTGATGTTGCTGCGACAGCCTTTGAATTTGAAGAAAATACGAAACAATTCACCGAAAATATAATATCTTCTGGAAGTTTGTCTATTTTTTCGATTCTACTGTTTTGCATGTTGGCATGTATGACGACAGATTGGATTCGAAGCAAGCCATGGCTTGGACTCTCTGCATTTGTTTCTCCAGTTTTAGCCATCATTTCTAGTTTTGGCATGATGATGCTTTGTGGAATGGAGTTCCTCGATGTGAACTGTGCCTTGCCATTTTTGATGATTGGTAAGTTCATTTTTAGTGAAAATATAATATCTTTTGGCAGTTTGTCTATTTTTTCGATTCTACTGTTTTGTATGTTGGCATGTATGACTACAGACTGGATTCGAAGCAAGCCATGGCTAGGACTCTCTGCATTTGTTTCTCCAGTTTTAGCCATCATTTCTAGTTTCGGAATGATGATGCTTTGTGGCGTGGAGTTCCTCGATGTGAACTGTGCCTTGCCATTTTTGATAATTGGTAAGTTCATTTTTCTAAGGAAGCAGTAATTTAAATGTTGTTATTATATTTTATGTAAAGTTATAATCTCTTTTAATTTAATATGAAAATTAATACTTGAATTAAAATTGGAATTATAAATGACTGTTAATAATATCAATAGACATGGAATAGTTTAAATAATTTAGATGGTTATTTAGAATATTCAGGATAGTTATAATAAAAGTATATTTTATTCTAATTAAAATAATTTTATAGAAATATTAAGTTTAGGATATCGGTTTATCAGATGACGAAAATCAGAAAATCATACAAGTCATAGTGACTTCAAAATCCTTACTTTTGCAAGTTTTGATACTAGCAAGAATTTCAATTTCAATTTCACTGGAGATTAAGTTTTCTTTTAACAAAATAAGTGAAAGTTTTCTTTTAACAAAATAAGTATGTTAAACATATCATTTTGTATATGTTTAACATACGTATTTCATATACAGTCATATCTCACTTTATGTCGTTAACTCGTTCCAAGTTTCGCGACTTAAATTGAATAAACCCTTTAAAAAACGACTTAGACTCCCTATAAATAACCCTATAACGTAGCTAATAACATTTCTAAGCTTTTAAATTATTCTGTAAATTATTTTCCATATTTTAATCATTATTTCATTCTTATGTGATTTCGTTCTTTTTATTGGTTTTTAGTTAATTTTATGAGTTTTTAATAAGTTCACTCACTGTCGTAATGTAAAGTTGGATAACCTGATATTAAGAGTGGATCTGACAGGCCTAAATCATGGACTCAATAAGTTGACATATACTATATACTTTGCTTACGAAACATCGGGCGTACCGATGTTCAAAAATAAAAACATACGACGAGACATAAATTAACGACGGCATGTAGCTATTGACCAATTACTGTGACGTCATTTGAAGATAACTGATTCAATATGGATAAGGAAACTGAATAACTGATTTATTTATCGATAGCTTTATTTATCTATAAAATTATTGAATGCCTTGGTTTTGCAATCGCAAAAGTCAAAATCTAAAAAGAATTGTATGAATGCATGACATAAAGAGAAGACCAAATTTTCAAAAACCAGTTCATATCCCAACGTTCATACGCGGTGTAGAAAGTTGAACAAGAATTAATTTCAGCATAAAATCGGACCGTCTAGCCATAAATCGAAAGTGACAAAATCATCATTGATGCATCGGCATACACCTAGCCCTCGATTTGCACGGTACTCAATTTAAACGGTTTCGCTTTTACTCGGTTTTTAAATGAAAACAAATTTTTTTTTTCGTTTTATTTTGATTATTTTGCATAAATAAATTTATAAATACTCATTTATAAATTTATTTATAAATGGCATAAGTTAGCAGAGATTAATAAGGAATATACAGTTATACGAGATATCTCGTATTTCGTATAGTCCCATTTATTTACACACAAAACAAAATAATCTTGTCTAACTAAATTCAATACAAAATCCGATAATTATCTCATACAACACTAAAATATCTTATTTCAGAATAACTCACAGTTCTTAGTCCACTTTCGCTTTCACAGTAAATTCAATACAAAATCCGATAATTATCTCATACAACACTAATCTATCTTCACTATAACTAAATCGAAAACAAAATCCGATAATTATCTCATACAACACTAATCTATGTCTTTACTAAATTCACTACAAAATCCGATAATTATCTCATACAACACTAATCTATGTCTTTAATGTAACTCACAGTTCTTCTTAGTCCACTTTCGGCTTTCAGTTTATCGCTGAACTTTCGCTTTATCACTCACTATTAACTTTTACTGTCCAAGTCTCGCAGTTCAAATACAGTTCTTAGCCCACTTTCGCTTCCACAATTTATCGGTCACTATTAATTTTTACTGTCCAAGTCTCGCAGTTAAACTAAATTCAAAGAAGCAGTGATTTAAATTTTATTTCTATATTTTGTATAAAGTGATAATTTTTTTTAAATTAATATAAAAATTAATACTTGAATTAAAATTGGAATCATAAATGACTATTCAGAATATCAATAGACAATGAATGGTTCAAATAATTTTAGATGATTATTTTAAAAATTGAGGATTGTTGTAATAAAAGAATATTTTATTCTAATTAAAAGAATTCATAGAAATATTACGTTAGGATGTTTGTTTATCATCTGATAAAGATGAGGAAAATCAGAAAGTAATATAAGTCACAGTGATCTCAAAATCCTTACTTTTGCTAATTTTGATACTAGGAAGAATTGTAATTTCAGTTTCACGGGAGATTAAGATTTTTTGACAAAATATGATTTCATTTTTGTATATGTTTATCATACATGTTGCATATACAGTCATACCTCACCTTATGTAGTGAATTTGTTCCAAGACTCGAGACTTGAATTAAATAAACCCTTAAAGAACGATCTGCACTCCCTATAAATAACACTGTAACGTCACTAATAATATTTCTAAGTAATTTTGTAAATTATTTTGCTATTTAATCGCTATATCAGTTTTATGTGATTTTGCCTTTTTTATTGGTTTTTAACTGATTTTATGAGTTTTTAATAATTTCACTGACTGAGGTAACGTAAAGTTGCAAAAACTGTTAGTATTGGATCTGACAGACGTAAATCGAAGCCTCAATACGATGACATAAATACATTGCACATGAAATGTCCAGTGTACCGATGTTCAAAACCAAAAGCGCATGACGCAACATAAATAAACGACGTCATTTAGCTATTAGTTAATTACTATGACGTCATTTGAAGTTATCTGATTCAATATGGATAATGAAACTAAAGAACGTATTTATTTAACGATAGCTTTATTTATAAAATTATTGAATGTTTTGGTTTTTCAATCGCAAAATTCAAAATCTGAAAAAATCTAAGAATGCATGGCATAAAGTGAACGAAGTTTTCAAAAACAAGCTGATATCTCAATTGGATGAATTGTTAACGGTCTCTTGTTGAAGTTTCTACACCACGTACAAGAATCAACTTCGGTATGAAAACGGAGTGTCTAGCCATATAGCGAAAGTAACAAAATCATTATTGATTTTGTCACTTTCGCTATAAGGACGCTATTTGATGTATTTATGTCGCGTTTTACGCGTGTGAGACTCTTTTAATATAGACTTTTATTTTTTCTATTAACAAATATCCGACGTAAAGTAGAAAATGACGTAAATCGAAACGACTTAAATCAAGATATGACTGTATTATTAATATTCCGCATGCCATGTAATCATGATTCCAGAAATTAGAATTTTTCATTGTTAAATAAATAAAAAATTAACAAATATAGTTTAAACACAAATTTATCATTGTGAAAAATATTGTTCCATTATGGAATTGCGTTAAACAAACTGAATTCCACAAAATAAATACAGATAGTATATATATTAGATTTTCATATTATTTAAATCTTATCGATATGCATAACAGAATGCACACACAGGTATGGGACTATTCATCCGGAATATTCTGTATCTGCGGCTTTCCGGATTAGAAGTTTTCTTGAATTTGGAAAACTCATCTACACTCTATAATTACATCTTAAAATTAGAACGAAAAATAATAATGGCTCTGTTTTCAATAATACGATAGTTTAATTTATATCCTTTACCCTTCAGACAAGTAGGAAAACTTAAATTTCCTGTAATTGAAACTTGATACATATACAAAATTTGGAAATTTTTTATTATACTAGATTTTCTAAAAAAATATTATTTCATGTAATTTTTTGTTGATAAAATGCTAAATAATGCTAAAGAAAGGATAAATACTTTTTATCCGTTGTATGAATAGTGCATAATTCGACATTTATACTGGCTATAGTTATAACGAATGGCATCGTTCTCACATCTAGTTTCGCTGTGGTTACAAATATAATTACCATAGCCGCCTTTAAATAAACTTTCCTAATTAATTGAAAATGCATAATTTATAAATATTGTTATAAATTATACAATAAAATTTGCAAAAATGTGTGAGTTTTACAGATCATATTTTAGTCAGTATCCTATAAATGAATATTTTGAGGTTAAAATCATTTCAATTTCACAATAATATATAAATATTAATAATAATCTGCCATTCTAATGAGGAAAAATTTTACAAAATTTTTAATAAAGAATACAATAAAAACATTTCAACAATAGATTAAAAATAGATTTAATTGCATTATAGAGCAAGAAAATAATTAGAATATTTTTTACATAAGACTGTAAAATCCCAGTAAAGCAATAACATCAAGATTACCCATTAACTGTTTGTATATTAATTTTATTTTTAAATGATATTATTTGTGATTGAAATACAGTATATAGTAATAACGAGTGACGCTAGAACGTCGCTTACCGAAATGTTGATCCTCTGTAACAAACTATACAGGTTTTTAGACTTAACGCGAATGTATGGGGTGATCACGCGTGAGTTCGAATGGAAGAGCGAACTCTTGTGATACAGTGACTGACAGCGACAACGGTTTAATCAAAGCATACATCTTTTATTAAGAGAGAGAGAGATCTTTACAAGATTATATTCGGAGAACAGATACCTTTTCCTTTGTTATTAAGAGTATCTCGATGAATAGGGAACGGAGGATTAGAATCGGATTTCTTTAAACTTTCATAGGAAGATCTCGACACAGTCTTTAGTCTATAGCACAACACATAATCTCTGTACATATTCAATATTTATTGATGTGTACAGAAATGATTTCGCTTCTTCACTCTGGATGCTGGTTATAGTCGCTTTCGCATAGTCTCCGAATCCAATTATCACACACAGGCCAATGTTTTCGATTACTCTGATAAAAGTTCCAAGATCGACTATCTGATTCTTATCTCTCTTTTTCCCAAAAACATCGACTATTTATTTTTTTCTCTAAACAAGTGATAATCAGATAACTCTATTGTTTTACAGATACTGATTGACATTATTGTCTATTATTATATTTGTTTATCGGACAGTAGTTTAATTGTACTGTTATTCTCCCCCTTTTTCAGACATCTCCAAATTCTCTACAAAAATTGAACTTTAACACTATAATAATTATTTTTATTAAGATCTCTAGGAACCATACAAAAATATTTGTACTCAATATCGTCGCCATAATCATTTGGAGCAGGAATTCTACACTTCTGCTATATTCTGTAACCAGTTTTCTGAGTACTGGAGTAGTCTGTCAAATTACTTCGCAATCTGATGTTTGCACGTTATATTTAGTTAATGACTATTTCTATATCATTTGACAGAGATAGATTAAAAAAATTATACAAATTTAAATAATGGAAAAATAAAGTCTATCGCGATTCTAAATAAAACTGAATTTATAAAGTACACAAGTTTTAGCTTATGACTTTATATTACTGAGAGCATCATTAAAAAAATATTAAATGCATTTAACGGGATCTTTTAATTTTTTCTACTTATATTTTACAATAAGCATAAAACATCTGAAACAAATAATGCTAGAAGAGGAACACACGAAAAGGAACAATGAGATATATAGACTACTCTCCAGTTATCAGATTTTTTCGCGAGATATCAGATGACATATTTATGATGAAAAACCTCATAATCATTTACACAGTATTCAAATCTATTCATAATAAATTTTAAATGGAGATTTCATAATAAATTTTAAATGGCGTTCTTATATTATAATAATATTGTATGTCATACTTAATCTTGACTTAATTTGAATAATTTTACTCTTAAAGATTATACAGAATATAAGATTTATTATACGACTACGGATGTTATCTTTCAAATTTCTAATTAAAGAAAATGAAAACTCATTTATCTATAACTGATTCCACCATTATTAGAATTTGAATATTGAAATCCACTAGTTTTTAATTTCTTCTTTGATATAAAGACAGACAAAATGAGGCTATAGAACTATTTTTATTCAATGTTTTTTTTTCACAAGGATTGCATGAAATTTTGTATCTGCTATTGCATAGTTTCATTCAAACATGACAATAATGAATTCAATATGATATCCAAGCAATTACTAACGGAATGAACGATATTATTATTAATATTTATATACTTTATATATATATACAATACAGTTAATGTAAAATATTTCGATAATTAATATTTGAAAAAGAAACAAAAATCCGAAGGAACAAATGAAAACTAAATTTTCAAATTTGAATAATCTCAATTAAACTGTATATTACATAAAATTCACTTACAATAAAAAAAATGTTGTTTACTATAATATAATTAATTTTGTTTAAGTATGTTACTGTTAATTAAATGGCTTTCTTTATCTTTCAGGTATAGGTATCGACGATTCATTTGTACTTTTAGCTGCTTGGAGAAGGTGTGCTTCTCATAAAGAAGTCTCAAGTAGGATGGAAGCTACGTATTCCGAGGTGGCTCTATCGATTACTATTACTTCTCTCACCAATATAATCTCTTTCATGGCTGGAATCTTTACTCCTTTCCCAGCCATCAGCATCTTCTGTACCTACGCAGCCACGGGAATATGCTTTGATTTTCTATATCAAATGATATTTTTTGGAAGCTGTTTGGCAATAACTGGATACAGAGAACATAAAGGACTTCATCCATTTACTTGTCGCAAGAAATTAACCGGTAATATAAATTTTTTGTTTTTATTTAAAAACATTCAAATTCTTTATCATGATTATTATATTCAAATAATAATAATAATAATAATAATAATTATTATTATTATTATTTGAATATAATTTTTTGTTTTTAGTTATAAACATAAAATATTCAAATTTCCTTCAAATGATAATTATATTCAATAATATTAAAAAAAAGTGCTGACAGGAAAACTGGATGTTATATTTATGCAATTCTATTCATGAACGACTTCATATTAATAAATTAATTTTTATACAGATAAGATAACATTTCGAATCAAATATTTGTCTGAAAATTTTATTCTTATATTTCTACATTTATACAAAATTAATACAGTATTTGTATATATTTACTATTATCATTTTATCACTATTATGTTATTTAGAAACACTACATTTTTACTGAAGTTTCTATAATTCGTAATTTTTATACGAATTATTCTGTTTATGTAAAAGTATATATGCAATAAATATTGCCTATAACTTTTTTAGTTTAGCTCACACTGTAAACATTTCGTTAATAACTGTTTGGATATCATTTCGAAAGATCCACCAATGGCAGAATACTCATTAAGATCAGAAATGAAGCATGGCGTTTCCATCCAATTAAGAGCTGATTGCACTTAAGTGATTACCTTGGTAGTTATTCCAATAATTCCATTTATTGTGTTTAATATTCAAGAGAAAACAGAAAACAGTGAAAAGAAGTATCGTTGTGTATTGAAATAAAACTAATTAATGTATGAGTATAGGGTCCCTAGCTCAGCGTGTTCCAGAAATTGTAAAATCTATGATAATTCCTTGTTCATACTTCAAAGCAAAAGTTTGATCCTAAATTTTTATCATCAAAACTATGCTCCAGAGTCATCTCAATATATTGAGTTTATTATGCATCTGATATTATTTCGTTAAAAGTTTAAATCTGCCTTGTTGGTCTCAGATCTGCAAATTTACGAAATACATTCAATTTTTTCTTATTTCACTAACAACACATTATTTGAGTATTAATTTTTTAATTTTTTATATACCATTAGAAATTAAGAAAGATCTCGACAACTGAATGTGTTTAGAAAACGTGGAATATTTTAACTTCTCACTGGAATCTATCACTGATTTACAGATCTATATTTTCTTATTCAATGTAAATTTATTAATAAAAGTATAAAAATAATCTTTTTTAAACATGTATAAAATATAATAAAAAATCAGCAGGTATAAGAAAAAAATAGATTATTTTCATTTACATTAAAATATTTGTTTTATTATACAATATTTGCAAAAGACAAATTAGAATCTATATTAAAGGTAATATTTTATCCAAATGCTTCTGAACTATATATAATCATAGCATTCACAAACATAGTAATAGCTATAAAATCATTAGTTATTACAAACCTATTGAAATTTCCGTTTTGAGACATTACGCCTTTAAAACAATAAATTATCCTATGGAAATTATAAATCCATACCATAGTTGCAATATCCGGGTTCCACGCCTTCAGCCTTTCAGGAGGAGACCCGGATTTTAACCGTATTTGAAGCCCTTGTTGAACCCCATCCTACAACCATCCGGATGACCATCTCATGGGTGTTGGATAAATCGCTGATGGGCTCTACAAATGGCCGCCGTCAGATACAGTATATCCTTCATGCAATATGGCGGCAAAATCTACTTAATCTAACCTAACTTTTAGTTGCAATAGTAGTGTATACGGTTTTTGCTAATGTATTAGAAACTACACAGCATGTAAATTAAAAGAAAATAAATAAAATTTTTAACATTAGTATATTATACCTTTTCTGTGTTTTTATTATAAGTAGGATTTATTATAAAATTCAAGCAAAAATATTAAATTCGATTTAATTTGCATTAAATATTAAAGCTGTTGACATTATAACGTTTAGAAGCAATTAAAGGAAGTTAATTTTAATTAATAATAATATAATAATTATGGTAGTTTTTGGACTGATATTTTTGTTGCTCCTTTGTACGGAGGGGCGTTCTAGTTTCCTTTTTGTTCAGTTGGTTTTGCTGCTTTTTTAAGAAGGTTGTAAAATATATTCATTAAAGTTTCTTTTTCTTTTTGGTTCATCTACAGAATGATTTGTGAGAGTTATTTGAATATATCAATACGTTATGGGTCCAGCACCCTTCCACTGCGCAATAAGTGAGTGGTTTTAGTTAAAATTTGAATTTGATATTGGAACAGTGTGACAGAGAAAGACAAAATGGCCGATAGAGATGAATACAGTGGGTGATTGGTTAACAAACATAATCCGTTCCGAGAAAATGTTCGTTATCCGAATTGTTCGTTAACCGATCATCGATTTACCATAGGATATTATGGGAATTTGATTAATTCGTTCTGGAGACTCAAAAAAACATAAATAAAAATTATATAATTTCTTACTACGTTTATTTATATGTAATAACAATAATATATACATACATAGTCTTGCATTTTCATCTATTATGTTTATTTTCCGATAAAGAATCTGCCCAATATCGATTGCTTTTCTCTCTCCTTCAGGATTTATCGGAAGTGATTAATAGCATTGTGGTGGTAGAGATCCCCAAGGCTATTGACAGTAACCTGGTATGGGAGCCATTCTAACATCAAAAAATTATAAAATCTCTCTCTTACCTTCTTTAATAAATCTTTGGTTTGTTTTACATTGTCTCTGAGTTCATTTTAATTGAGAAAACTACTGTTCTTCCATTTTTACCCATAAGTCCAGGAACGCGCAAGGCGTAAGCCTGTCATTCCGTTAGGTTAGTTAAGCCGAAATATCCTCATGGATATTTTAACTGGCGAGTGGTCACTTATAGAGCCACCATCATCACAGGCTGACCAACACCCATGATGGCTACTTATAGAGCCACCATCATCACAGGCTGACCAACACCCATGATAACAAAATATCCTCATGGAATATTTTTATTTGGCAGCGGCCACTTATAGAGCCCGCCATAACACAGGTCTCATGCAATATTTTTATCTGGCGGCGGCCACTTATAGAACCGCCATCATCACAGCTGACTAACATTCTCCAATCATTCCGGTTGACCCATGAAGGATGAAGGATGTGTTTCAACGGTCCAGGCCCAGATCCCTTCTAACAAATTGGAGGAGTGCGACCCCCGGATCCTCCAGAATGATAAGCCATTGCTTTATCACGCAGCGATCCGCCTGAGCTGTCATTCGGTAAGTCGCGGGTCCCATAGTTTGTTCTGTGAAGTGTTCGTTATCCGAGCATGTGTTCGTTAACCGAACATAAAAATCTTTCAAAAAAGTGTTCGTTATCCGATTTGTTCGTTATCCGAACTGTTCGTTAAATGATCACCCACTGTATAAAGGAGCTCAATTAAATGGAGAAAACTTTCCTGTTTGAAACTGAAAATATCTGCATATTTAGATAGTCTTGATTTATTTGGAGTTGTAGATGGGACTGACACTTCGGACAATGAGGCGGCAAAGAAAAAGGCTAAGAAAGCAAAGGCAATATTACTTATGAACATGATTGATGAAGTGGCGACTTTGGTACTAGCGGAAAAAATAGCTAGGGAAATTTGGAATACGTTATGCCGTAATTATGAACAGAAATCTGAGATAAGTAAGTTGACATTACAAAATAAATTTTTGGTTGTAAAATGATAGAAAATGAAAAGGTCAGTTCATATATTGCTCGTGTCCGGTCAATTAAGACGGAATTGGCCGCTATAGGTGTTGTATATGATGATAGTGCTATTGTTTCCATTGTGATAAGTCATTTGCCTGAATGCTTTGGAAATTTTGTGACTAGTTGGTATATGCGAGAATCTACAAACCAGACAATTGAACAGCTAACTACATTGTTGATTGGTGAAGAGACTCGACTGAATAAGAGTACTGATAAGGGATTTGTGCTAAAACAACAGAATGAAGAAAAGAAAAATCAGTTTGGATATCGTAGCGAACCACGAAAGGTAAAAGTTAGGTGTTTTAAATGTAACGCTATGGGACATTATGCAAAGGAATGCAGGAAAGGAAAGGTAAAGTGTTTTAATTGTGGTATGGAGGGTCATAAACAAGTAAATTGTAGAAGACAGAGACGTGTTTAGGAGGGTAGACAGGATAATAATTATTTGAATGTAAACGGTGTGTTTTCCAGTGGTGAAAGAGATATGATGACAAGTTTGGAAGATGAATGGATATGCGATAATGGGACAACGTACTATATCACAAATAGACGTGATTATTTTACTTCTTTCAAAGAGGAAAACTCACAGATAACAGTCGAAAATAGAGGAAAAATTAATATAATTGGCTGCGGTACTATTTGTTATAGTTCTGTGGTTAGGGGAAAAGTAGTTCAGGGAAGAATGGAAAACGTACGTTATGCTCCTAAAATTTGTGCAAATTTATTTAGCACAAGCATCTGTGACAGATTAGGGTATAAGATGATACAGGATAGTGGAAACTTGTCCATTGTAAAAAATGACATTCTGTTCTTGGAGGGAACTAATAATAATTGTGTCTTGTTTAAACTGAAATTGACATATATAAGAGGTGACACATATCCAGTCGCAAAGGAATTAGTGAATCCCTCTAATGTTAAGCTATGGCACGAACGATTGGGTCATGCAAGTGCTAGTTCAATGGAAAAGACGATTAAGTGATGAATTTTGAAATGTTCAATAGGAAATGAACTGCCAAAGTTTTTTTGTGAAGCATGTGCTTATGGAAAGCAAACTCGGAGAAGCTTTAAATCTGTGGAGAATCGAAAGCCAGTGTGCCCGGGTGAAGTTATTCATACAGATCTATATGGGCCAATGGAAGTGGAATCACTTGGTGGAGCTAAATATTTTATGATAATTAAGGATGAGTCAATAGGTTTTCGGTCTGTGTATTTTTAAAATTCAAGTCTATGGCAATGGAGTTTCTAAAAAGATATATTATATGGAGTGAACTACAGTGTAATAGGAAAGTTAAGGTGATACGCAGTGATGGGGATGTGAATTTGTAAACTCATATTTTCGAAATTACCTGGATCAAATGGGCATTACACATGAAGTCACAGCACCATGTACTCCTGAACAGAACTGGAGAGCTCAGCGTGAGATTCTCACTATTGTTGAAAGCGCTAGGTCTATGCTGCTGGCTAGGAACCTGAATCGAAGATTCTGGGCTGAGGCAACAAACTATGCTGTATATGTTTTAAACCGTAGACTTATCGGGTCTCAGGTAAAGTCAGCTTACGAACTATGGTACGGCAAGAAACCAAATATAGATAATTTACGTGTATTACAGTGTAATAGGAAAGTTAAGGTGATACGCAGTGATGGGGATGTGAATTTGTAAACTCATATTTTCGAAATTACCTGGATCAAATGGGCATTACACATGAAGTCACAGCACCATATACTCCTGAACAGAACTGGAGAGCTCAGCGTGAGATTCTCACTATTGTTGAAAGCGCTAGGTCTATGCTGCTGGCTAGGAACCTGAATCGAAGATTCTGGGCTGAGGCAACAAACTATGCTGTATATGTTTTAAACCGTAGACTTATCGGGTCTCAGGTAAAGTCAGCTTACGAACTATGGTACGGCAAGAAACCAAATATAGATAATTTACGTGTATTTGTCTATGATGCCTATGCAAGTATACCAAAGGAAAAACGAACCGAATGGAAACGCAAGGTGACCAAGCTGATTTTTATAGGTTTTGCTCAGAACAGTCCAAATTACAAGCTATATGATTTGGAAAATCGGAGAGAAGTGAAGTCAGACAAAAACCTAAAAGGAAGAGATTGTATGCATAAACCAAATTAGGCTTGATGATAGTCCTGAGAAAACAATCGAGGAAGTCGAGGAGGAAGTTCTAGAAAATGAAGCTATGGATGACCAGGAAATTCCTGATACTGACCAGAGGTCCTTGCGGTTCATAGAAGAAAGACGGGTTCCACAAACTTATGAGGAGGCTATTTTAATTAGTGATAAGAAACAGTGGAAGCAAGCAATAGATATCGAAATGAACTCGCATTTAGAGAATTATACACGGTGTGAGGAAACACTACCACCAAACAGAAAGACTGTTGACTGCCGATATATTTTCTCCAGAAAATCGCGTCCTAAATCTGAAGTAGAAAAGTTTAATGCAAGACTTGTAGCCAGAGGTTTTAGTCAACAAATTGGTGTTGACTATCATGAGACATATGCACCAGTGGCACGTCTGGACTCGATACGGGTTCTTCTGGCTTACGCAGCCTATAGAGATCTAGAAATAGCTCAATTTGATGTTTGTACTGCCTTTTTATACGGCAAATTAAAAGAAGATACATATATATATATGAATGCACCACCTGGCTATGTGTTTAAGGATAATAAGTGTAATTGTTTACGGTTAAACAAAACAATTTACGGTTTAAACAGGTTAAACGCGCTATTGGAACCAAAAGTTTAAGGTTTTTCTAATGAAGATTAACTTAAAACAAAGTCAGGTTGACGAGAGTGTTTTCTATGGTAGATTCAGAAATGATGAAATATACTTGTGATTGTATGTGGATGACGGACTGCTGTTGTCAACATCTCATCAATTTATTAAAGAGTTCATAAGGTTAATGAAAGAAGAGTTTAGAATTACAGAAAGTAGTGGGAGCTATTATGTAGGTCTAGAGATGAACGAAATAGAGAAACATACACATTAAAAATCAATCAGTCAACATATACTAGGAAAGTGCTAGAACGTTTTGCAACATTTGTGAACAAACCAAGTGATACTTCAATGTGACCTAGGGCAAGTTTTATCAAAAGACTCTGATGACCTACCTGCATCAAGCTTTCCTTATCAAGAAGTAGTGGTAGCTTGTTGTATCAATAGTTGGCAACCTTATCAAGACCAGATATTGCTTTTGCAGTGAATCTTTTATCTAGATTCACACATGACCCAAAGGAATGTCATTGGAAGGCTGTAAAGAGAATATTAGGTTACTTAGATAGAACAATAAATAAATCAATTGTTTATAAAAGGGGAAGTTCCCTATATCCAATAGCTTATAGTGACAGTGATTTTGCTATGTGTCTAGACACTAGAAAGTCTACATCAGGTTTTGTGGTGATAATGAGTGGTGATCCAGTGATGTGGTCTTCCCAGAAACAAAAAATTTTTAGTACATCGACATGTGCTGCTGAATAGCACTGGCCTCTGCCTGTAAGGATATTCTCTGACTAAGAAACTTTATGAAAGATATTTGTTTGAAGTTGTCAAGTAGACCTACTGTTTTATATGTGGATAACTTAGGAACAATAGCAACTGCAAATCGGACTGGTTGGTCCAAAAACATGAAGCATATTGATATCAGATACTATTTTGTGAGAGAGCTGATTGAAAATGGCGAAATTGAGATAAACTATATTAACACTAACAAGTAAGAATCAACTTGCAGATATATTTACAAAAGGCCTGAATAAGGTCAGGTTTAAAGAAATCTAACTTGTTAAATCTAGAATGATACTTGGAAGCCCTATGTATCTAAACGTTAAGTGGGAGTGTTGACATTATAACGTTTAGATGCTATTAATGGAAGTTAATTTTAATTAATAATAATATAATAATTATGGCGGTTTTTGGGCTAATGTTTTTGTTGCTCCTTTGTACGGAGGGACGCTCTAGTTCCCTTTTTGTTCTGTTGGTTTTGCCGCGTTTTTAAGAAGGTTGTAAAATATATTCATTAAAGTTTCTTTTTTTTGTTCATCTACACAGTGATTTGTGAGAGTTATATGTCTATATCAACAAAAGTTATATATAAGTTATAATTATATTAAATATTATTATATGTTGTGTTTAGTTTCTCATTTTAAATGTTGCATTTTTTTTATTTCAGGCATTAAACAATACAAGATTGTCGATAAAGAAAGAACTATTAGCTTCTTTGGATACAAGCTTGGAAGACACATAAACAATCCAATATTACAGACAATAATTCTCACATTATGTTTTGCGTGTTTAGGAATAGGTATATGGAATATCACACAAATAAGAGAAGGATTTGATTTCCTTCATATTTTTCCTAGAGAGTCTTCTGTATATAAACATGCTAAATTGCACGAAACATATTTCACTAAATATTTTCATAGAGTTCATATTATTGTAACTGAACCTGTAAATTATGCTGATAAATCGGTACAACTCCAAATTGAAAATACGCTTAAAAAATTCGAATCTAATCCTTTTATTTCTGGTACCAACTTTACCGAATCGTGGCTTCGTGCTTATTTAATGTTTGCCAACAGTCCAGTTTCCAAATTTACTTTGGGTGCTTTCAATATTTCAGATAAACACGACTTCATAGATGGTTTGAGAATATTCTTAAAATTTCCCCAAACAAGAAATTTTCAACGAGACGTGATATTCAACGATAATTACACGGAAATAATTGTCAGTCGATTTTTTGTTCTGTGTAATGATGTCAAAGCTAGAGAAGAAAATAAAATGCTGATTGAGAGTATGTGGAATATAGCAGATGGCAGCGAAATCCCTATTACTGTATTCAGTTTGCTCTTTTACTTCTTCGAACAATTAGTTGCTATCAGATTAGTAGCCATACAAACTATTGCTATTGCTGTAGCTTCCGTCATGATTGTTTTCTTTTGTTTTATTTCGAATGCAATAAGTTGTGTTTGCATTGCTCTTTCAGTTATTATCACAATAACAGAAGTGATAGGATTTATGGCCTTATGGGATATAAATTTGGATATCTTTTCTCTGATTAATTTGATTATGTGTATTGGTTTTTGCATAAACTACCCTACACACGTTACTTATGCTTACCTTACTTCTGATGATAACAAGTTTCATAGTCGTCTGCAATCGTCCTTATATCTTATGGGATTACCGATCATACAAGGATCATTGTCCACTCTCTTAGGAATCACTATTTTAATGCTTGATTCTTCTTACATGTTTATCGTTTTCGTAAAAATTGTATTCCTGGTTATTATTCTTACAGCGTTCCATTCGTTTTTCTTCGTTCCCATTATTCTCGATTTATGTGATCGATATTGTTGCGCTTACTATAAGTTAAAAAGAAAATCTCTTGGAAACGATTTACTTCAAATGTAAAAGTAGTAATGATAGGTAATAACTCTTAATAATTGTAACTACGAGCACATTTAATTCAAGATAATACTTTGTAAAATAATTTTCTTCGTATATCAATTATAATTTATTTATATTCTCACTCTATATATCTTGCATTGTGGTAATAATTTTTTCCTGCACTTATCACACTAATTGGATTCGCAGTGATCTCGAAACTGGCGATTACTTACTAAAGGGAAATATTTTGCATTTTAATAATAATTAGAACCATTTTATTTCATAATGGAACATGTTTTTGTATAAACTTTTAACTGTTTATACAAAGCAAAGACATAGAGATTACTAAACAATGAGACTGAGCTGTTAGTATCCACTATTTTAATGCTTGATTCTTCTTACATGTTTATCGTTTTCGTAAAAATTGTATTCCTGGTTATTATTCTTACAGCGTTCCATTCGTTTTTCTTCGTTCCCATTATTCTCGATTTATGTGATCGATATTGTTGCGCTTACTATAAGTTAAAAAGAAAATCTCTTGGAAACGATTTACTTCAAATGTAAAAGTAGTAATGATAGGTAATAACTCCTAATAATTGTAACTACGAGCACATTTAATTCAAGATAATACTTTGTAAAATAATTTTCTTCGTATATCAATTATAATTTATTTATATTCTCACTCTATATATCTTGCATTGTGGTAATAATTTTTTCCTGCACTTATCACACTAATTGGATTCGCAGTGATCTCGAAACTGGCGATTACTTACTAAAGGGAAATATTTTGCATTTTTATAATAATTAGAACCATTTGATTTCATAATGTAACATGTTTTTGTATAAACTTTTAATTGTTTATACAAAGCAAAGACATAGAGATTACTAAACAATGAGACTGAGCTGTTAGTATCATTAACAGACAAGCGCTATTAAGAGTTCACTCTAATAGACAGCTCTTATAGTTTAATGATGAAATTGCAATACGGATTTAAAATTAAATAATAAGAGTAATAATTATATGCTAAAATCAAGCTAATGTACATCATAACTGCAAAATTTTTCCACAGAGATATATAATATACAGTATATTTATAAGTTTATAAAGTAGTATTTTTACGAATGTAGTTTATTAGATGAGCAATGATAAACATATCATTTCATTATATTGAACCATTGTGCATTAATTAAATCCTAGATAGCAAATTATAAAACCACATTACAATAAAACCCACACTAAATGACGACGCACTATGCCAAGTATTCTTATACTGTCTATTAAATTTATAACTTTCATTCATAAAATCATTTTATTTTCATTGAAATATTTCTTCTTATTATGTCAGTTATTTTATATCTATTTTATATCATTTTATATATAATTTAAACATATTTTATATTTAATATGTTTAAGAGGAATTTTTGTTATATTTTGAAGGTCACAATTGAAAATATACATTAAATATCAATAATATTAAAAATGAATAAAATAATACTTATGCCTGAAAGGAATCTACAGTATTTTATATCGGTTCTTTCAAGTATCGTGAATCGGGGGAAGATGACTAACTTTCTTTCCGACCCTAAAACTCATGTTTAATTTGAATATTTTTATTTCATATTTTTAGTACTTAAATTGACAAGTGTTTTGCATATAAGTCTCAATCAAAAGTTCGAAATAACAATCGGATCATGATTCATAATTTTTTAAAAAGTTACAATGAGCCATCTAACCCCGAATAATCGAAGTAATTTGCCACCGCGCTTTGGATGATATCCACTTTACTAAAATAGCAAAAATTAACTTTTTACACTCCAATAAATCTCTTTTTCACTATACTATATATATTTTAATATAATAAATTATTAAAATCTATAAAACTAGAAAAATTAAATAAAATCTGATATTTAGGTATCGTATATATCCTACAGTTCGCGAGTCATATGTGATTCTTTGGTACCTTTTGTATGCAAAAGTTCCAAGTCAAAAATTATATTTTAGAAATTAATATAATTTACTTTTTAAAAGGATTTGTTTGCTTTGTATTTCTAAGAATCATTTCATTAATATAAATTCAAATATAATGATTCAATGTAATGATAATAAATTACATATATTCTATTTTGACTGTATGAAACTCTATATTCTAACATTTATAAACTGCAAAATCTCAAGATTGTTAACCAAGTACAATATAATTCTGTCTATTTAATCCTTGATAGTAATGGAATTTTTAATGACTTAAATAATTTGCAATAATGTCCACCTTCTGAATTAATCAATAAGCTAATAATAATCATGGATGATAATTTACGCATTGTTCCATCTATGATTTAATAAAATTGAATTATAATAATTAATTTAATGAAAAATTATAATTCAGGGATGGAAAGAAAGATAAAATTTATTAATAAACAATGGCATTTAAGACGTCTTATATTGGTAGTTATTTCACATTAATTCTTGATTATCTGATGAAATGCTGCAATGAATTCATGCTTTATAATGAAATTTACTTTTAAAATAAAGCTTTTGTTTCAAGTTTTCATGTATATAGTATTACCGTGAGTAGGAGGAAATGAAAATAATTATACAGGAATCCGATGATTATTGTAGGTTTGAATAATGAAATTTTGATAAGTGCGCAAAAATATCTGACATTATCCCTTAATATATGCGGTGCCAAATTTGATTAGTGCCCTTCAACAAGTGCGATTTTTTTCTTTTTGCAAACTCTCTCAAGCGTTGGCAACTGATTCTCGGGGATTGTAGTCTATATATTCAGAGCACTGCAATAAATTTATTTATTTTTTTAATTCTGTTAATATTACGATTTTTGTCATATAATTGTTATATTTTGAATTCATTCGTAATTTATATATTAATAAATTTAGCTTGAATGGCAACTACCTAATAATAGCCATTACATTATTATACTAATAGCCAGGCTTGCCTTTAGTTCCTCTCCAATACCGATGTCTAAGGAAGTGCAGTTATTTTTTACAAAATTTCTGCAAATTATAAAAAAATAATTTTTTTTTGAAAAACAAATTTTAATTCTTATTATAAATTTTTAAATACCTGTACATATTCCTCAATGATTTAAAGTACATGTAATGCAATATAGATAAGTTTTGAGAGAGGAAAAAAATAATGTTTATAAATTTGATATTTTCCAGGATTCATTAATATTATTCCCATTGGTTGTTTAGTTTGATTAGTGCGGTTTTGATATATGCGAGTATTCCGAGGATTTATTAACCGCACTAATCAAAGGAATCCTGTACGTGGAAAAATGTAAATTAAAGGAAATGCAATCTATGCAAAACACATCGAACGAATATTTTTCGTCATCAAAGTCAAATATTATAAATTCGAAATAACAATTAATGCAAACAAAAAAATAAATGTTTAAAAACAGAAAGAGAAGAGTAAAGTTATTTGAATTTCTTTAGATAAATGAGAATAATAGTAAATATAAACACAGAAAGACCAGAAAATTCTAATGACTTAAGTCAGTGGTTTCCAAACTTTCTGTATTTGTGCCCCTTTTTTCATAAAAATTGGTAAACTCCCTTATTTTCATAACAGCATAAGTTCATAAATACTAAATACTTAAATTTTAAGATTACAAAGCTATATACGTACTTTGTATATATAAATTACTATAGGGGAAATTGGGCTTTTGTTTTTTTTTTGCATTTTTACCCCCCTTACCAATCAGGGAGATTACTAAGGAGTGTAGGAGAAGGTGGGGTAAAACTTGGTTGGGGATTAAACCGGTATCCCTGTATCTCCGCGATGATCGCTGTGATATAGCACTAAACTCGTAAACTACATCCAAACCACGAATATGCCAGTAGGAATGGAGATGACGGTGAACATTACTTGATTTGCTAAAACTTTTTAAAGTTTTTGTGCTAAAATAATTCCGATTTTGTGATTAACATAATATATGATACTCTGTACTGCCATATATACGAAGAATCATTATCAATGAATATTCATCGTTATTCATTAACTTTTAAGAAAAATATTAACATATTAATCAATAATTTACCGCATCATTAAAACATTTTGTAGTGCGGCAAAACCGGATAGTACCCATAAAGGTTTTTAAATAAAACTTTTTTAAAACATAAATGTCAGTGACACAAAAGGATAAAGCATAAAAGTAAAGGAAAAAAGAAAGGAGAAAATGAAGCAAAGAAGGTTAAAAAAAATTAAAAAACAAAAACATTGAAAATACAGTATCATCTCTTTAGAGGAAGAAGAAAATACCGAAGCCTGCATACCTTGATACTTTGGATATCTATATCCATGCAAAAAATTAAAAAATCTTACTCTGTCTTATTAAATAAAGCTCTTATATCATCATTTCTTAACATACATATAAGAAATATTCGCCGATAACCAAAACTTCATTTCATATGATATATGAAAACCTAACAAATAAGTTCAACAACTACAATATATAGCGGAAATATCCACTTAAATTGATAGAATTTATATTGTTATATTGCCTGCCAATTTTCCTTATGTTCCTATTGATTTGTTAATTTATATGGTATGACATACGCAAGTGAAAATATATATGCAGTTAATACAACGAATTTTAGCTATAATGTACTTACTTGTAACAAATTTAAGCGACATTCTACTTCAAACATTATATGGATAGGATTAATCTGAATTTAAAAAAGTAGCTCAAAGATAAACATCAAGATTCACCGAGAGATATTGATTATTGTTAAATGCATAAAAATATGAGGTCACATTATTATAAAAATTCGAGAAAATTTATTTTAAATTATTTTCGTTTACAGGATATATTAATCGGAATAAATATTAAAGATCCTAACTGAAAGAATATATGAATTCTATATTAATTCAGCAGAAAGATTATTTCAAAATTTAGTAAAATTTTCACAATTGATGGGTGTTTCTTCATCTTCTCTATTTCGATTCTTCTATATTTATTGCCCTCTTGCCTCTCCCTATGTATACTTTTCTCTTAAGAAAATTTCTACCGTTCGGAGTCGGTCAATGTGGCCAACTCTACGAACGGTCCACCTACCTTTATATTTTTTTCCATTGTGCCAACTCTACGAACAGCCCACCTACCTTTATATTTTTTTATTGATTTTCTCGAAATCGTGGAAATTATCTATCGTTCGGAGTCGGCCAATGTGGCCAACTCTACGAACGGCCCACCTACCTTTATATTTTTTTTATTTGCCCTCCCGCCTCTGCCTATGTATTATCTCTTAAGGAAATTTCTACCGTTCGGAGTCGGTCATTGTGGCCAAATCTACGAACAGCCCACCTACCTTTATATTTTTTTATTGATTTTCTCGAAATCGTGGCTTCTGTCATTTCATTTCAGCAATGTTTATCTTCTCAAAATTGATTCTTCTATATTTTTTGCCCTCCCGCCTCTGCCTATATACTCTTCTTTCTTAAGAAAATTTCTACCATTCGGAGTCGGCCATTGTGGCAAACTCTACGAACGGCCCATCTACCTTTATATATTTCTATTGATTTTCTCGAAATCATGGCTTTTGTCATTGGATTTCTGCAATCTTTATCCTTTCAAGACAACTCTACGAACGGCCCACCTACCTTTGTATTTTTTTATTGATTTTCACGAAATCGTGGCTTCTGTGATTGGATTTCGGCAATCTTTATCTTCTCAAGACCAACTCTACGAACGACCCACCTACCTTTATATTTTTAATTGATTTTCACGAAATCGTAGCTTTTGTGATTGGATTTCGGCAATCTTTATCTTCTCAAGTTTGATTCTTCTATATTTTTGCCCTCCCGCCTCTGCCTATATATTCTTCTTTCTTAAGAAAATTTATCCCGTTCAGAGTCGGCCATTATGGCCAACTCTACGAACGGCCCACCTCCCTTTATATTTTTCAATTGATTTTCTCGAAATCGTGGTTTCTATCATTGGATTTCGGCAATCTTTATCTTCTCAAGTTTGATTCTTCTATATTTTTGCCCTCCCGCCTCTGCCTATATATTCTTCTTTCTTAAGAAAATTTCTACCGTATGGAGTCGGCCATTGTGACCAACTCTACGAACGGCCCACCTCCCTTTATATTTTTCAATTGATTTTCACGAAATCGTGTCTTCTGCGATTGGATTTCGGCAATCTTTATCTTCTCAAGTTTGATTCTATATATTTTGCCCTCCCGCCTCTCCTTATATATTCTTCTTTCTTAAGAAAATTTATCTCGTTCGGAGTCGGCCATTGTGGCCAACTCTACGAACGGCCCACCTACCTTTATATTGCATTATTCTTTTTTCACTGAATTTCGGCTATCTTTATCTTCTCTACTTCGATTCTTCTATATTTTTTACCCTCCCGACTCTCCGTATGTATTATTCTCTCTTGAGAAAATTTCTACAGTTCGGAGTCGGCCAATGTGGCCAGCTCTACGAACATCCACCTACCTTTATATTTTGTTACTGAATTACCTCAATATCGTAGCTTCTGTCATTTGATATCGGCCGAGTTTATCGTCTGTTGTTCGAATCCTCTATACTTTTTACACTCCCGCCCTCCCTATTTTTCTTCTCTCTTGAGAAAATTTCTAACGTTCGGAGTCGGCCATTGTGGCCAACTCTACGAACAACCACCTAACTTTAGGTGGTGGTTTTTAATATTTCGTTATTTTTTTGCGCTTCCGCCTCTTCCCATATAATCTTCTCATTTGAGAAAATTTCTATAGTTCGGAGTCGGCCATTGTGGCCAACTCTACGAACATCCACCTAACTTTAGGTGGTGGTTTTTAATATTTCGTTACTAGATTTTCTAAAAATCATTGCATAAATCTTTTTTCATTGAATTTCGGCTATCTTTATCTTCTATAGTTCGATTCTTCTATATTTTTTACCCTCCAGACTCTCCCTATGTATTATTCTCTCTTGAGAAAATTTCTATAGTTCGGAGTCGGCCATTGTGGCCAACTCTACGAACATTCACCTACCTTTAATTTTTACTGGATATTGTGAAAATCGTTGGTTCTGTCATTGGATTTCTGCTATCTTTATCTCCTCCCCTTCGATTCTTCTATATTTTTGCCCTCCTGCCTCTCCCCATATATTCTTCTCTCTTGAGAAAATTTCTATAGTTCGGAGTCGGCCATTGTGGCCAACTCTACGAACATTCACCTACCTTTAATTTTTACTGGATATTGTCAAAATCGATGGATCTGTCATTGGATTTCTGCTATCTTTATCTTCTCTCCTTCGATTCTTCTATATTTTTGCCCTCCCGCCTCTGCCTATATATTCTTCTTTCTTAAGAAAATTTATCCCGTTCGGAGTCGGCCATTGTGGCCAACTCTACGAACGGCCCACCTACCTTTATATTTTTTAATTGATTTTCACGAAATCGTGGCTTCTGCGATTGGATTTCGGCAATCTTTATCTTCTCAAGTTTGATTCTATATATTTTGCCCTCCCGCCTCTGCCTATGTATTCTTCTTTCTTAAGAAAATTTCTACCGTTCGGAGTCGGTCATTTTGGCCAAATCTACGAACAGCCCACCTACCTTTATATTTTTTTATTGATTTTCTCGAAATCGTGGCTTCTGTCATTTCATTTCAGCAATGTTTATCTTCTCAAAATTGATTCTTCTATTTATTTTGCCCTCTCGCCTCTGCCTATATATTCTTTTTTCTTAAGAAAATTTCTACCGTTCGGAGTCGACTACTGTGGCCAACTCTACGAACGGCCCACCTTCCTTTTTATTTTTTTATTGATTTTGTCGAAATCGTGGCTTCTGTGATTGGATTTCGGCAATCTTTATCTTCTCAAGTTTGATTCTTCCTCTATACTTTTTACACTCCCGCCCTCCCTATTTTTCTTCTCTCTTGAGAAAATTTCTAACGTTCGGAGTCGGCCATTGTGGCCAACTCTACGAACAACCACCTAACTTTAGGTGGTGGTTTTTAATATTTCGTTACTAGATTTTCTAAAAATCATTGCATAAATCTTTTTTCATTGAATTTCGGGCTTCTGACTATATATTCTTTTTTTTTTAAGAAAATTTCTACCGTTCAGAGTCGGCCATTGTGGCCAACTCTACGAACAGCCCACCTACCTTTATATTTTTTTATTTATTTTCTCGAAATCGTAGCTACTGTCATTTCATTTCGGATATCTTTATCTTCTATAGTTTGATTCTTCTATATTTTTGCCCTCCCGCCTCTGCCTATATATTCTTCTCTCTTGAGAGCTATGTATTCTTCTTTCTTAAGAAAATTTCTACCGTTCGGAGTCGGTCATTGTGGCCAAATCTACGAACAGCCCACCTACCTTTATATTTTTTTATTGATTTTCTCGAAATCGTGGCTTCTGTCATTTCATTTCGGCAATCTTTATCTTCTCAAAATTGACTCTTCTATATATTTTGCCCTCCCGCCTCTGCCTATATATTCTTCTTTCTTAAGAAAATTTGTACCGTTCGGTTCTTCTATATATTTTGCCCTCCCGCCTCAGCCTATATATTCTTCTTTCTTAAGAAAATTTGTACCGTTCGAAGTCGGCTACTGTGGCCAATTCTACGAACGGCCCACCTACCTTTTTATTTTTTTATTGATTTTGTCGAAATCGTGGCTTCTGTTATTAAATTTCTGCAATCTTTATCCTTTCAAATTTGATTCTTCTATATTTTTTGCCCTCCCGCCTCTGAAAATTGATTCTTCTATATTTTTGCCCTCCCGCCTCTGCCTATATATTCTTCTTTCTTAAGAAATTTCTACTGTTCGGAGTCGGCCATTGTGGCCAACTCTACGAACGGCCCACCTACCTTAATTTTTACTTGTGTCCGACTCCGAACGGGATAAATTTTCTTAATAAAGAAGAATATATAGGAAAAGGCGGGAGGGCAAAAATATAGAAGAATCAAACTTGAGAAGATAAAGATTGCCGAAATCCAATGACAGAAGCCACGATTTCGTGAAAATCAATAAAAAAATATAAAGGTAGGTGGGGCGTTCGTAGAGTTGGCCACAATGGCCGACTCCGAACGGGATAAATTTTCTTAAGAGAGAATACATAGGCAGAGGCGGGATGGCAAAATATATAGAACAATCAAATTGAGAAGATAAAGATTGCCGAAATCCAATGACAGAAGCCACGATTTCGTGAAAATCAATTCTCTTAAGAAAATTTCTACGGTTCGGAGTCGGCCATTGTGGCCAACTCTACGAACGGCCCACCTACCTTTATTTTTTTAATTGATTTTCACGAAATCGTGGCTTCTGTCATTATATTTCGGCAATATTTATCTTCTCAAGTTTGATTCTTGTATATTTTTCTCCCTCCCGCCTCTCCCTATATATTCTTCTCTTAAGAAAATTAATACCGTTCTGTTTCGACCAATGTGGACAAATCTACGAACGACCCACCTACCTTTATATTTTTTACTGGATTTTCTTTATCTTTTCTTTATCTATATCCATGAAAAAAATTAAAGAATCTTACTCTGTCTTATTAAATAAAGCTTTTATATTTGATTTCTTAACATACATATAAGAAATATCCGCCGATAACCAAAACTTCTTTTCATATGATAAAAACCTAATAAATAAGTTCAATAACTACAATATTTAGCGGAAATATCCGATTAAAATTGAAGAATTTATATTTCATTTCCAATTTTCCTTATGTCCCTATTGATTTGTTAATTTATATGGTATGACATACGCAAGTGAAAATATATATGGAGTTAATATTAACGAATTTATGCGATAATGTACTTACTTGTAACAAATTTAAGCGATATTCTACTTCAAACATTATACGGATAGGATTAATCTGAATTTAAAAAAGTGGCTCAAAGGTAAACATCAAGATTCACCGAGAGATCTTGATTATTGTTAAATGCATAACAATATCAGGTCACATTATTATAAAAATTCTAGAAAATTTATTTTAAATTATTTTCGTTTATAGGATATATTAATCGGAATAAATATTAAAGATCCTAACTGAAAGAATATATGAATTCTATATTAATTCAGCAGAAAGATTATTTTAAAATTTAGTAAATTTTTCACAATTGATGGATGTTTCTTCATCTTCTCTATTTCGATTCTTCTATATTTATTGCCCTCTTGCCTCTCCCTATGTATTCTTCTCTCTTGATAAAATTTCTACCGTACGTCGTCGGTCAATGTGGCCAACTCTACGAACGGTCCACCTACCTTTATATTTTTTTGCTGGATTTTCTCAAAATCTTTTTTCTGTCATTGGATTTCGGCCATCTTTTTCTTCTGTAGGTCGATTTTTCTTTAATCGTTTCTTCTCGACCCAATAAGGCATCTGTAACTTCATTTCACCGATTTTTTAGATCTCTATGTTTTTCTCATCCCTATTTTACTCCAATATTTGCTGACATTCAGGGATGACGACGGTGTGGCAGTTTTACGAATCGGTTGCTTTTATATGCTTATAAAAACTAACGAATTTTGGTCCAAATAATTGTGCATTGTAAGCCAGATTTCGTTAAATTTTACCCTTCTTGATTATCTGTAAAATTCTGAATGCAAACAAATTTTCCCTTTGCGTATGACAGGACGTTTATCAGAATAATATTGAAGTTTGATGCATTTTTTAAGTAAAGAA